>QRFJ01005960.1:0-37518 GCA_006176705.1 Cocos nucifera | reverse complement strand
TATGTGCGTCTATCTAGATTCTAGTACCTACTAGAAAATTAAACTAATTCTCTAAATTGGAGATAAAGGCTAATAATTTGAATAAAATAGTAAGAGAACCTTTAGACTAAAGTCCAAGTCTCTAGGCTCAATATAATTCATATATCTAGGTCATTATTCTCTTTTATCAAAATAAGGCTAAATCCTAATTGCTCCTATCACTGTTAGATAGTAATGACTTATGGGACTCAACTTCGATAATTAGTATCGAAAGTTAAATTTAGTTCAGTAGTATGAATGGGTTCGTACTGGGGCCTCTTAGTCCAGTAAAAATAATTAGTCCAAAATTGAACCAAATCAGACATAATGCTTCTACTATTAGAAGCAGGATCATAGGAAGAAGATTTGTCTTGCTTTCCTTGACCATAATAGGCTGAACAAGAGAAAGGAGCAAAAGTTGCTTATTAAGGATGTTATATGATAACATCTTAAAATTTTTCTGTATGAAATTCTGCTACCTAGGTATGAGATACCGATAGTTCTATGCAATTTATTGCAAGAACTATAGGTAAGTGGAATGTTTGAAAATGATGAGAAATACCTGAATATTGGGGATGGAAGTCTTGCTTCAATCCTAGCTTTAGAAATTGTCAAGCTTATTTTCAATAGATGTCATTTTGAGTGATTATCACTATTGTCCATTGTTTATGATAAATGTGATCTCTGATGGCCTTTTAGTCAGAGATAGTTATCGTTTATCAATAAATAGAATTATTATGATATTATTATGAATAATATTATAATAATACATGGATAATAAAGAAATGATATTTAATATTTACATGACCTGTTAAGTGTAATCTACACATCAAAGTTAGATTATGTCATGGATATCTATCTTTGGCATTATAGGCTTAGTCATCTTGACAAGAACAGGATAAACGGGTTAGCTTGAGAGAAAAATCTCGACATCAATGATTATGAATCATTGATAGCCTATAAATCTTGTCCTCTTGGGAAGATGATAAAATCACGTTTTACTGGAAAAGGTGAAGGAGTCGATAAAGTTCTAAGTTTCAAACATAGTGATATATGTGGACTTATAAACTTAAGTGCCAAAGAAAGATATTAATATTTCATTACAGACGACCATCTAGTCATGGGTGCGTCTAGCCTGAATCATTTGAAATGTTCAAATGATTCAATAATGAAAAAGAAAAATAAACTGGAAAGAGCATTGGAACTCTTCGATCAGATTGAGAAGGTGAATACTTATCTAGTAAGTTTATGACATATCTAGGAGAGAATAGGATTCTCTCTTAGTGGATTTTTTTTTGGAACACAATATATCTGAAAGGAGAAAATTAAACTTTATTAGACTTGGTTCAATCCACGATAGGGTTCACTTGTCTGCCTGCTTCAGGGTTGTGCTCTTGTGGCTAGTAGTTTTATTCTGAATTTATACCAAGTAAATCTATTGTAAAGACTCCATATAGGATATGGATCGGGCATAGACCTAGAGTCTCTCTCCTTCGAGTTTGGAGTTGATTGGCCTATGTCAAAGGTTTGCACATAGATAAACTTGGATCCTGGTCCAATAAGTGTTTAAGGGTTATTAATTCTACTATGCTGAAGAATTTAAGATATTCATCAACAGAAGGGCATTTCTTTTGGAAAGGTGTTCCTTAGAGAAAGAACTGATGCCTATGAAGTTGAACTTAGAAAAGTTTGACTGGTAGAAAAGAACCGACATTATTTAATAAACCTACAGAACCGGATTTGATCAGATTAAATTTGGAGCTCATTAAAGTATCACCTTTAAGGAGATCTGATAGAGTATCACATTAGTTGGATAGATACTTTAGTATCTAGGTCTAGGATGGCGATCCTATTGAGCTTGATGAGAACAACAAGGATCCGATCATCTATAGAGATACAATGTAGTGGCCTGACTCTGAGAAGTAGCTTGAAGCCACATGAACCAAATTAAAGTCTATGAAATTCAATAATGTATGGACACTAGTTGATTCACCTAAAGGAAAAAAATCCATTGAGTGTGAATGGATTTTTAATAGGATCAGAGTAGCGCAGATGGGAAGGTAAAGACCTATAAGGCCCATTTAGCTATTATCTCAATTTTTTGAACATACGTTTTGAACGTATGTCTTTGTTATGAACAAAGATAAACCCTACATTTGTAATTGAGCAAAATGTTCTGTAGTGTTATTCCTTGTATTATTTAAGGATGAAATTCTCTTAATCGAGAATGGCATTCCGATATTATAAGGAATAAAGGTTTAGCTGTCATCTTATTTCTCTATGTACGAGACCAAACATAGTATACTCACTAGAGGTAGTGAGCAAATACCAGTCTAATCCAAGTGAGAGCCATTGAAAGATTGTATAGACAATTCTTAAATATTTAAAAAATACTAAGGTTCAATGATTCAAATATGGAAGTACTGACTTAAAATATGTGGATGTTTTAATTTCAGTCAAAACAAGATGACAAAAAGAGAATGTCGATCATACCCTAATTATAGAAGTAATCTGCTGGAAAGATTCCAAGCAGTATACTTTAGCCTTTCGATTAGTGATGTAGAGTACATCATGGCATATGATGCTGCCATGTAAGCTGTGTAGTTTTTGAGATTCATTAGCTGGTTAGGAGTGGCATCCTTCACCAATGGTCCAGTCCTATCATAGCACAGCACTGGAGCCATAGCTCAGGTTAAAGAACTCAAGAACCAGCATATTCTACATCACTTTCACCTTAGATATTAGATCTGGATGACGTTGACCTTTAGAAGATCGATTTAAAAGGAGAAGTTGACTGACCCATTTGCTAAGACCTCAGAACTAAGGAGTTCTACGAACTCAAGTGAAAGATAGGATATTTGATATCGTTTTGATTAGCTTTAGTCCAAGTGAGAGTTGTTGGAAAATATATCCTAAAGTCAATCATCTAAGTGGTAGATAATTGAAATTAGTATATGAATTATCTAATAATAATAGTTATTTGGCTGATTCATCATAAAAGTTCTTTCTTCCTTAAATGAACTCCTAAATTATGATTGTTGGTGCAAAATCTGGTTGACGTCAAATCAAGCTGGAGTTGATGAAGAAGAGGTGGCCGTTGGTAACCTGCAAAATAAAGTCCCATTCAGAGTCGATAGTGGTGGCTCCGGCAGGACCCTCCGATGATCAAGTCAGCTCTTCTAGCCAACAAAAATGGAGTGCTCAGGAAAGAATTCAGCAGAATTCTGAAAAGAAGAAGAGAGCTTAGAAAAAATGTATCTAGAGGATCCCTTTTATAAATGAAGTTTGGAGCAGACTGATAGTGATAGTCATAACCATCTGATAGTAGGGTCACCTATAGCAGACTGATAAATGATAGTTGTAACCATCCGATAGTAGGGTCGTCTATAGCAGACTGATAAATGATAGTCATAACCATCCAGTAGTGGACCGCTTGGAACCACGTGGAGTTTTTTATGGAGAAAGGTGTCTGTTATCGTGATGTGCCCGTTCGTTAAGATTTAATAGTCAAAGTCCGAAGGAAGCAGATGTTAGTTGGTGAAGAGCTTTGACATATATCAATTCCAGAGGAGTTTGGACTCCCAAAGAGAATACGGCTAGAGGGGATCATCCAGAAGGAATACTACTTGAAATCTGAAAGTAATCCACTGGAGAAATCTGGATGGAGTTCGACTGATGAAGAAGTCTGAAAGAGGTTTGGCTCCTAGAGGAATTCGACTGAAGGAGAAGTTCGAAAAGAGTTTGGCTTTTGAAGGAATCCAATTAAAGGAGAAGTCCGAAAGAAGTTCGACTGCTAGAGGAATCTGATTGAAGGAGAAGTCCAAAAGGTGTTTGACTTTTGGAGAAATTTGACTGAAAGAGAAGTCTAGAAGGAGTTCGGCTCCTGAAGAAATTTGACTAAAGAAGAAGTCCAAAAGGAGTTCGACTACTAAAGGAATCCAACTGAAGGAGAAGTCCAAAAGGAGTTTGGCTCTTAGAGGAATCCAATTGAAGATGAAGTCCGAAAGGAGTTCAGCTGCTGGATGAATCTGACTGAAGGAGAGTCCAAACTAAAGGAGAATTTTTGATCAAAGCTGCTGAAGGAGTCCAGACTGAAGGAGAATTTCTGATCAAAGCTCTTCTATGATTACCAGTTACATTAGGCTAAGCATCAGACTGAACTTCGACAGGAGCAGGGTTTATCTCCAACAGTAGTCCCCCTACTCCCAACTTCGAAATTAAATTCAAAATTTGAAGGAAGGAAGGAAAAAAGGTGGTGGCCAAAGTTTTTGAGCTCGACCTCAGCTTTCTAGAGGAGGAGGAAAATGACGTGGATGCGGGATCGTCTAATGTTGTAGTCGATCTTTCCTTCGATGAGCTTGCTTCTGGCCCATCTAAACCTACCATAGAGGTGCTTGAACCAGTTTGGAAACCTGAGGCTCATTTTTCTCTCTGTCATCTTCTTATGAAATGCTTGTTGTGGATGCCGAGCTCATTATGGACGCCAGGCTTACTGTGGACGTTGAACTAGGACCTTTTCTGCAAATCAGGATAAGGTTCTGCTTTTCGCATTTGACGTAGTTAGGTTATCGTGGAAAAATACATGTAAGGATTCTCCACCGAGCTTCTTCCTTCTCCACGTCCTTGGTCTACGAGGTTCTAACTTTCGCTCATGTTAGGACAAAGCTTTCCTTCTGTTCTTATCATGGCTTATAGGGGTGCGTCAGGGGCATTGGTAGGGTCTCTCCCTCCATCTTGTCTTATATCGACGAGGTCGTCGATTTTGCTCATGTTAGGATGAGGTTCTTCTCCTATTCCTAACATGACTTATGGAGGCAAATTTAGGCCATTAACAGGGCCTCTCCCCTCATCTCGTCTAAAATGAACGAGGCCTTCGACTGTGCTTACGTTAGGATGAGGTTCTCCTCCTATTCTGAACAGGCTGTAGGGGAACCTTAGGACCATTGTCAGGGCCTCTCTCCTCATCTCATCTAAAATAAATGAGATTCGACTTTGCTCACGTCTCTCCCCTCATCTCATCTAAAATGAACGAGGTCTTCAACTTTGCTCACGTTAGGATGAGGTTCTCCTCCTATCTTAAATAATCGAAGGTCTTTGACTTGCTCATGTTAGGATGAGGTTCTCCTTCTATTCCTAACATGGCCATTTTCAATTGCTTCTTTCCTATCATCACATAGTTTTTGCACCAAAAAATAATAATGTTGAAATGGAGGAGTTTTATTGAAGAAAAATTACTGGTAATAAATTCTTAGATTTTTTAAATTTCAAGATCGTGGAAGCATTATTCCTCCAAGCTCCTTCAGGCGATAAGTTTCGGACAAGACGATCTTCTCTATTTCATACGGGCCTTCCTAATTTGGGGCAAGCTTTTTCTAGCTTTGAGACTGAGAGATGGCAGCTCGTCGAAGTACTAAGTCTTCCAGAGATAGTGTTGATGATGTCGAGAGGCGATCGATCTCCTTATTGTTCATCCCTCATTATGGTTCTGGCTATGGCAGTGCTCTTGGCTGATCTTCTCTTGCTTCAGGCCAGCATCTGAGGAATCGATCCAGTCGACCTCTTCTGATGAGCTCCTCAATCTTGTCTTGGATCTGAATGCATTCTTCAGTATTGTAACCATGATCATGATAATACAAATAGTACTTGCTTCAATTGTACTTGTTTGGGGGAGATCGTAATTCTTCTAGTCTTGGTAGTTGATTCTTAATTTATATCAGAACTTGAGTTTTAAGAGCATTAAGGGGGGCATAGTTGTGAAACCTTCTAAGAGAGAACTTCATGCCCTTCTATCGAAGTTTTTTTGACAACGAGCTCGAGGAGGAGTTCGGACTTGCTTGCGCTCGAGGGGAGTCCGTAAGCGAGGTCGAACTTCATTCGGCCCTCCATCAGCGGTGGGTCTATTAGACTCGCCCGCCCACCGCTCTCCTATGGCTTCTCATCCTTCAAGTTGAAGGCTTCTTCCACTCGAGCATATCCTTTAGCCCGAGCTAGCATATCAGCAAAGTTCCTAGAATACTTCTTCTCCAGGGAGAACAACAAATCATTCTTCTGAAGGCCGCTCTTGAGTGCGGCCATTGCAACAGGTTGGTCCAGGTTTCGGACCTCCAATACAGCAGCATTAAACCAAGTGACATAAGTCTGGATAGATTCCCCCTCCTTCTACTTGATATTCATCAAAAAATCCAAACATCGATGGGGACGTCAGCTGCTAATAAAATGAGCCACAGACTGATGGCTCATCTGATCAAAGAAGAAAATCGTATCCAATTTCAATATCAAGTACCAGTTTCTTGCCGCTTTCTTTAAGGTAGATGGAAAAGCTCGGCATAAGATGGCATCTGGTGCACCATGGAGTAGCATCATGGTTCGGAAGGCCTCTAGATTATTGACTGGATCAAAGATTCTATCGTAGCTTTCAAATTGAGGAAGCTTGAAGTTCGGCAGAATGGGCTCTTGCATAATTTGGAGAGAGAAAGGAGGATCGATGCAGACATCATCATGGTAAGCCAGGGCGATGTGGAGGAGTTTCTCAATCCATCGGTCCATCTCCCATAGTTTCTGATCGAGGATGTCATCTTGATCGTAGATCTTGGAAGGCTTTCAGCTGTAGATAGGGAAGATCTTTTCTGGAAAAGAATCATGATTCGAATAAGGATGCTCTACTCTCTATTTTCTCTTTCGAGAGGCAACGGGTATGCTAGCCCAAGTGCTCCTCCTTGGGATCAGTTTCTGACATCTCGATGGTGAGTTTCCTGATGGAACCACCATCGGGGGCTGCCACATGGTCTGTACCATTTCGATGAGGCCCTAAATCCATTGCATCAATAGGTTAAACTGCTTTGGAGCTACCACGATCATCAATGGAGGAGGAGATTGAAGCATCGATGATGGAGCAGAAATAGATGGATCTAGCTCAGATCTGATGGCTGAATTGGTAGATCTCCTGATAGTCGCCTTCTTTGGGGGTATTTCTTAGAATTGAGGGAAAGGATGGAGATGAACTTTGAAGAAGAAGATCCATAGGATCAACTGAGCACTCTTTTAAGAATAAGAGAACCTCAGAAATAGAGGGCCCTTCCTCTAGCGCCAATCCTATTGGTGCAAAATCTGGTTGATGTCGAATTGAGCTGGAGTTGAGGAAGAAGAGGTCACCGCTGGTAACCTGCAAAATAAAGTCCCATCCAGAGTCGGTGGTGGTGGCTCCGGCAAGACCCTCCGATGATCAAGTCAGCTCTTCTGGCCAACAAAAAAGGAGTGCCTAGAAAAAAATTTAGCAAAGTTTTGGAAAGAAGAAGAGAGCTTAGAGAAAATATATCTGGAGGGTTCCTTTTATAGGCGGAGTCCAAAGCAGACTAATAGTGACAATCATAACCGTTCGGTAGTGGGATTGTCTATAGTAGATTGATAAATGACAGTCGTAACCATCTAGTAGTGGGGTTGTCTATAGCAGACTGATAAATGACAGTCGTAACCATCTGACAATGGGCCGCTTGAGGCCACGTGGAGTTTGTTATGGAGAGAGATGTTCGTTGTCATGATGTGCCCATTCATTGAGATTTAATAATCAAAGTTCGAAGAAAGCAGGCATTTATTGGTGAAGAGCTTTGACGTATATCAATTTCAGAGGAGTTCAGACTCCTAAAGAAAATACGGCTAGAGGGGATCATGCAGGAGGAATACTACTTAAAATTCGGAAGTAATCCACTGGAGGAATTCAGATGGAGTTCGACTGATGGAGAAGTCCAGAAGCAGTTCGGCTCTTGGAGGAATCCAATTGAAGGAAAAGTCTAGAAGGAGTTCGACTGCTAGAGAAATTTGATTGAAGAAGAAGTTCGGAAGGAGTTTGTCTCTTGGAGGAATTTGACTGAAGAAGAAGTCCAAAAGGAGTTCGGCTCCTGGAGGAATCTGATTGAAGGAGAAGTTCGGAAGGAGTTCGGCTCCTAGAGGAATGTGACTAAAGGAGAAGTCTGGAAGGAGTTCGGCTCTTGGAGGAATCTGACTGAAGAAGAAGTCTGGAAGGAGTTTGGCTTCTGAAGGAAATTGACTGAAGGAAAAGTCTGAAAGGAATTCAACTGCTGGAGGAATTCGACTAAAAAAAAAGTTTGAAAGAAGTTCGGCTCCTGAAGGAATCCGACTGAAGGAGAAGTTCGAAAGAAGTTTGGCTCCTAGAGGAATCTAACTGAAGGAGAAATCCGAAAGGAGTTCGGCTACTAGAGGAATCTGATTGAAAAAAAAATCTGGAAGAAGTTTGGCTCCTAGAAGAATCCAACTAAAGATGAAGTCCGAAAGGAGTTCGACTGCTGGAGGAATCCGACTGAAGAAGAAGTCCGGACTGAATGAGAATTTTCGATCGAAGCTATTGAAGGAGTTTAGACTGAAGGAGAATTCTCGATCGAAGCTCTTCTATGATTATCAGTTATATTAGACTAAGCATCAGACTAGACTTCAATGGGAGCGGGGTTTATCCCCAATAATGATGAAGTCCTTAGAACCACAATCAATCGATAAAAAAGGATTTATCGGATGGTTCTTAAATTATTCATGATCAAATGATAAGTTATTAATAAGGATGATAACTTATTGAGTCTAGATTGTTGTATGCCATTTGCATTGGTTGTCCATATAACCAAGTGGTGTGGAAACATTGGTAGGCATTCAGATGAGATGTAGGAGTATATCTGCACTGAACGAGACCAACGTAGCACTTTACTATCAAGAGTAGCTAGCTAAGACCAATTGATATAAGTATCCCTCCGATCTAAGATCACCATGGTGACTTGCAAGCAACTCACTGTACTTTAGTGCCGGACTACCTGTATTTCTAATATAGATTCAAAGAATTTTTGGGTATTGTCAAGTACTTGTTATGTCAGTGTGTGAGTCAGGATGGGATTGACCACCCCTAATTAACCTTAGGAAGAGAATGACTCGTTGTATTTTAATTTAGCAAAACCAAGGCCTGGGTAATCCTCATGAGGTATCATGAGATTTGCAAAATTTTGAGACACAATAGAGATGACTTATATGAGTGTTTGACACCGTACTCGAAGTCGTCTTGAGCATTATTAGTCATAGGGATGAATTATATGGTAACCATGGGTCAGGATTCTAAGAATGTTGCTTTGCATACATTCGACCTATTCGAATATTGGAAACTATTATTAGATGGTAACTTTGATT
This sequence comes from Cocos nucifera, assembly GCA_006176705.1. Lineage (NCBI taxonomy): Eukaryota > Viridiplantae > Streptophyta > Magnoliopsida > Arecales > Arecaceae > Cocos > Cocos nucifera. The sequence continues at coordinate 28,320 of QRFJ01005960.1, read as the reverse complement.
GGTAAGGAATTGATTCCTATGCTATCAGCTTAGGTTCGAATATATGAGGTCATACACATTAGAGCTTGTAACCTAATCAGATGGTTAATCGATGATTCAGAATTGTTCTAAGGTCAATCCATCAATATGATTGATGTTTGACCTAATGCAAGTATTATAGGAGGATCGATTAGCAATTGGATTATTAATTGACTCAATTTGTTTGAGCAATCAGGCTGAGATCAAGTCTAATTGAATTAGATTTAATTAAAATTGGTTTGGATTTAATTAGATTAAGTCTAGTTGGTTTATTGTATAAGCCAATTGCAAGAAAGAACAATTCCTTATATGACTAGGACTTAGGTGTACCTAATTGACTTAGGATTTAAATTAGATTTAAATCTTGATTTAACCTGATTTAATTAGGCTCCTAGTTAGACTAGGATCATCCTTAATTGGGTTCTATTTAATCTAATTTAAATATGATTTAAATTAAGTTCAAACCTATTTTGACCTAGTCAAACAAGAGAAGTCCCAGTTGGGCAGGGAGTCTCTCTCTTTCCATGCGCCTAAGAAAGTCCACACCCACACTTCATTTTCAGAAGTTAACGTAACTTAATTACATGCCTAAGAATGATTTCCCATGCCCTATAATCTAGAGGTTTTGGAATAAATTTTGAATTGGTCAAAATTAGAAAGTAGTTATGCATGGGATTCTATTTGATAGAGTTCTTAAAACCTAAAACTCTATCTCTCTCTCTCTCTGGAAATAAACTCCATGCCTCCCATATTGTTGTGCACCCTTTTTCCATCCTTTTAGGAATGTTTTTTCTAGTTCTCCATGTTGAGAAAGGGATGGGGTGGCATCCAAAGTTAAACACCACCAAGAGTCCTTCTAAGACTAGTCTTTGACCTAGTCCTTAGTTGTTAACCCATGCCTCTTTTCAAGGCCCTTTGAGGACATGATAAATCCCAAAAAATTCATGAAAATGCTAAAACCAGATCTAGGATTTCACGGATAGATCTTAAAATATTTTCAGGATCAGACAGTGAAAGAGTTAAATAAATTAAATATTTATTTAAATAAATATGTAAATACCTAGATCTCAAATCTATTACATGATCAAGGCATGACACTAAATCAAAAATTAAAAATATAAAGAAAAAGAAAAAGTTGATCACATCAACCTAAATCTACACTACATCTAATGTAGGTATGAAATTAATAGATCAGATCTATTACTTGTGCAAGTTAGATATTCTAACTTGCTGATCTGGGCTTGAGGATGAAGTTACGAGCCGCACACACATCCGACCTCTAGAAGTCGTCCACAGAGCCAACGAACTCTGATCTGAAGTCCGATGCAGAAAATCAATTGAACTAGTACCGTGCTGATCCTTCTTCGATGGTCAATCCGACACTTTCTTCTTCAAAACTTGGACTCTCCAAAATATGAGAAGGAAGAGAAGAGTTTTCTGATCTGAAATTCTCTTAGGAAAAACTCAAAAGGAGGAGAGATAAAGAACAAAATAGCCCTATAAGAAGACTTTCTTCTTCTTTTCTTTTTCTATCACCTAGACACCTAGTTTGGTGCCTATGGAACCCCCATGCCCAAGAATCCTTTTTTTCTAATTTTTGCACAGCCTAAACCTCTCCCAAAGATCTATATTCCATGAAAAAAGCAGGCCAAAATTCATCCAAAATTTACAAAAAAGAAAGAATCCTTGTCTAGGTCAAAAACTAGATAAGGCAGGACTAGATTTGGCAAGTGGTTGGGGCGCCCAACTCTTGGGAACCCCTCCTCTGATTTCTTTTGTGAATCCAACAAGGGAGAATGCATAAAATTCTCCTTTCTCTCCATGGAAATAGTATAGAGAAAATAGGAGAGGGGGTGGCACATAAAGGAGAGAAGATTTGGTCAACAAAGATTCTATCTCATAGAATCCTAAAGTAGAACTAACTTCCCTTTTGACTTGGTCTTCCAACAAATTGCCTTATGAGAAAAGGAGGAAGAGAGGGGCATGCATGATGATCGGGGATAGGAGATCTTGAAGGAAAATCCTGATTTCCCAGACCAGATTCATTCAGATCTAATCGGATCAAGAGATATATTTTAAAAAAAATTTTCTTTGATCTAAATCAGATCTGAAATATTTTAGATCTAATTCTTATTATTCTAATAATAAAAATAAAATCTAGATAAATTAAATTAAATTTAATTTACCTTGATGTAGGGTAATCGTATTACCCATTGATGATCCTATAAGCAGCGGAAGGTTCTGGATCTAGCTACGCAAGTGCCTGGCCTTTATCGGTATCCACTTGAACTGGATCTGAAGATCCACTTTTTCTCTATCACGTCTCCAAAAATTAGATCTGAATCTGATTTGGAGGATCTTCAAAACACCTTTCGAAGATCAGCAGTTGTCCTTTGCAGTAGCACAGCCTTCTAGCTTTCTATCGCCTTTCCCTCATCTGGATTGCACCAACTTGGATCCCAAACTACTTTGGGCGTGGAGAGGAGAGGGAGAAGATGGGCTTGGTGTGGAGGAGGGAGAGACAAACAACCTTGGGGCGTAGAGAATTTAATTGCCTTTTGAGTTGGGTGCAGGGTCTTATTAATAGACTATGCGTGATCCAACTCCTCTTCTTCCCAACCAATCACAACCCTTTGTGAAATCAGATATAAATCTAATTAGTGAGAATAGAGTCCCCTGGATTCATCCTTAGATGGTGCCTAGGACCAGTCAAACTAGATTCTTAGGAGAAGTCAAATCGGAATCCAAAAAGAAGATGGAGTCCCTATCCAACAGGGACTCCTAGGCGCCTCCTGCTTTAGGGCACGCCAAGGGTGGCGTGCGCCCTCCTCCTTGCCAAGTTTTGGTAGGGGGACAGGCCCCCACCAGCTCTCCAATAAGTGCGTGACACATGGATAGAAGTGAAAGTGTCAATGGTCAACATTTGACCAGTCAAAGATCAACTTTTGACCAAAGTCAAAGGATGAGAAATGGCAGGTGACCAAAAATGGCAGGTATTGTCTTACAAAATAAGACAACCCTTTTCTGATCTAAACAGGCTTCAATCAAACCAAGTGAAGGCCTCTGATTGAGCACAAACTCCTTTGGCTCAGTCAGGACAATTATTTATGATAGTAAAAGAAGAACGTTAGGTTCAATCGAGTGCTAGCACAATTTTTTTAAACCTAATTGAATCTCATTTAGATCAATTGAACTGGATTAGTTTAATTGATGATCACCACATTCAAATAAATAAAAATAGGCATGGGCAAAGGTGGCGCAAGGTTAGGGAGTCCTAGTCACACTAAAACTCCTATTTTGACTTGGTCAAACAAGATCTTTTAACCAAATAAAATCAAGAGTAAATCAACTCAATTAAATAAGATCCTAACCCATTTAAAGACTTAATTAAATTAAATTAGATTAGATTTAATTTTTATTTAATTTTTTAATCAAATTAGAAAATTGGGTTGATCCGAGTCCTAGTTAGACTTGGACTAGTTCTTTCTTGCACTTGGCTTATCCAATAAGTCAATTGGACTTGATCCAATCAAGTCCAAACTAAATTTAATTAAATCATATTCAATTAGACTTAATCTCAACCCTCTGACTTAATTAAATTAAGCCAATTAGCAATCTAATTACTAATCGATCCTCCTACAACACTTGCACTAGGTTAAACACCAATCGTATTGATTGTTTAACCCTAAAACGATTCTTAATCGTTAATCAACCATCTGATCAGATCATGAGCTCTAATGTGTGTGACCTCATAGGTCCAAACCTAAGCCAATAGCATAGAAATAGATTTCTATATCAATTAAAGTGACCATCTAGGAATGATATCCGACGGTCGGATAGGTCGAATGTGTAGAACAACATCCTTAGAACCCATGCGGAAATAGTTTCCATATAATTCATCCCCTTAACCAAAATGCTCGTAAGACACCTCAGAGTTCAACTGTCAACTCTGGTCAGGTTGTCTACATTGTATTTTAAAATATCAAATTCATCTTATGGATTACCCTGGCCAAGATTTGCTATATGAAATATAGTGATACATTCTTCTCCAACTCTTAGAGTGGTCAATCTCATCTTGATCATACTCTAACTTTGCAAGTACTTGACTATGCCCAAAAGCCTTCTGTTACTGAATTAGAAATTCAGTAAGGTACGAAAGCACAGTGAGTTGTTTGTAGGTCATTGAGATAATCTCAGATCAAAGAGATACTTATATCTATATCCCAGCAGAGACATTTTCGATAGCAGAATGCTCTGGAGTTGGTCATGTTCAACGATGATGTACCTATACATCTCACCTATATGCCATACCAATGTCTCCACACTTCTTGGTTAAGAAGACAACCAATTTATATGGCATACAGTGACCTATGCTTAATAGATGTTGTCGTCCTTATTAACAGCCTATCATTTAGTCGTGAACAAATTTAAGGACTAATTAATAAATTCTCTATTTATTGAAGCTAAATAGTCCTAAGAACTTCATCACAATAATGGAGTTCGTTAGAAGATGAATACTTATGATAAAAAATGTTAAAAATATATTTTATTTATTAATGAATCAATTATAAATATAAAGTAGCTTAACCATCAACAGGCTGATGATTGACTTTGGAATACATTTTCCAACAACTCTCACTTATCCTAAAGCCACTCAACACAGTATCTAATATCCATCTTTGACTTATGGTTGTCAAACTCCTTTATTGCCAGGGCTTTAGTGAAGGGGTCAGCTAGGTTCTTCTTTCCATCAATCATCTGAAGGTCGATATCATCTCGATCCATGATCTTCCAGACCAGGTGAAAGCAGCACAAAATGTGCTTCATCTGCTGGTATGCCTTCAGCTCTTTTGCCTGAGTAATGGCACCAGTGCTATCATAGTAGAGCAAGACCGGACCATCAAGGGAGGGTGCTACTCCGACCTTGGTGATAAACTTCCTCAGCCACGCGCTTCCTTTGCAGCATCTGATGCTACCACGTACTCTGCTTCGCAAAGAGAGTCTGCCATAGTATGCTACTTGAAACTCTTCCAATAGATGGCTGCAGCATTTAGAGTAAAGATATATCCTGACATGCTTTTGCTGCCATCATGGTCAGATTAAAAACTGAAGTCTATAAATTTCACAAGTTTCAGATCTGACTCGCCATAAACCAACCATCGATCCTTAGTATTTCTCAAATACTTAAGTATGGCTTTAACCACTTTCCAATGATTTTCTCTGGGATCAGACTGGTATCTACTCACTACTCCTAGTGAGTATGCCATGTCTGGTCTCATACATGTCATGATGTACATGATAGATCCCACTGTCGAAGCATATGGAACTCTACTCATACGCTCTCTTTCTTCAGGAGTTGTCAGACAATCCTTCTTAGAGAGAGAAATTTCATAGCCTATTGGGAGATAGCCATTTTTGAAATTCTCCATGCTGAACCTCTTCAGTACAGTATCTATGTACGTGGACTGGGATAATCCAAGAATCCTTTTAGATCTATTCCTATAGATCTTCATCCCTAGGATGTAGGATGCTTCACCCAAGTCCTTCATGGAGAACTGTGATGACAACCAGACTTTTATTTCCTGCAGTGCGGGGATGTCATTTTCGATTAAGAGAATGTCATCCATATACAAAATAAGAAATACCACTACTGGACTATTTGCCCATTTGTAAATGCAGGATTCTTCTTTGTTTTTAATGAAGCCATACATTTTGATCATTTTATCAAAATGCATGTTCCAATTTCGAGATGCCTGCTTCGGTCCATAAATGGATCTCTAAAGCCTACACACCTTGGACTCGTCTATGGATGTGAACCCCTCAAGTTGTATCATATACAACTCTTCGATCAACTCTCCATTCAAGAAAGCTATCTTCACATCCATCTATCAGATCTCATAGTCCAAATGGACAGCAATTGCAAGCATAATCCGAATGGACTTGAGCATTGCCATAGGAGAAAACATCTTATCATAGTTAATACCATAATATCGATGATACCCCTTGGCAATCAGATGGGCTTTATAGGTCTCCACCTTTCTGTATGCGACCCTCTTTCTTTTGAAGATCCATTTACATCCAATGGGTTTAACCCCTTCAGATGGGTCAACCAATGTCCACACATCGTTGACCTTCATGGACTCTATTTTGAATTTCATAGCCTTAAGCCATTTCTCGGAATTAGATCTCTGCATAGCATCCATATAAGTGATCGGATCATCATCATTTTCATCAAGTTTGATGGAATCACCATCCCAAACCAAGAAATCATAGTATCTATTCGACTGATGTAGTACTCTACCGAAATGCCTTAATGGTGTAGGTTCACTAGACTCTAGATTTGATCTAATCGAATCCAATTCTAGTACAGGTACAGGTATTGGTTTTTCTACCTATTGAACTTCATTAAGTTCAACCTTAGAGGCAACAATTCCTTCACCAAGGAATTTCTTTTCCAAAAAGATTATCCTACGGCTGATGAACACCTTTTGTTCATCAGCATGGTAGAAATAGTATCCTTTTGTCTCTTTTGGGTATCCTATAAATGTGCACTTATCAGATCTAGGTCCAAATTTATCTGTAACTAACCATTTGACATAAGTCGGACACCCCCAAATCCTAATGTGTGAAAGTGCTGGCTTATGCCCTATCCATATCTCATATGAAGTCTTAACTACAGGCTTACCTGAAATCCTATTTAATAGATAACAAGCCGATTCGAGTGCATATCCCCAAAAGGATATCGACAAGCTGGCAAAACCCAACATGGATCGGATCATGTCTAACAGAGTTCGATTCCTCCTTTCAAACATACCATTATGCTGTGGTGTTCCTAGAGGAGTCCATTAGAAGATAATCCCATTCGCTCCTAGATATGTGAGAAACTCATCAAAAAGGTATTCTCCTCCTCGGTCAGATCGAAGAGTTTTAATATTCTTTCTAATTTATTTTTCTACTTCACTTTGGAATCATTTGAACATTTCAAAAGAATCTGACTTATGTTTCATCAGATAGACATATTCATATCTGGATAGATCATCTGTGAAAGTAATGAAGTAGACATATCCATCTTTGGCACTTGTTCTCATTGGTCCACATATATTAGTATGTACTAGACCTAAGAGCTCAGTGGCTCTTTCACCTTTTTCAGTAAAAGGTGACTTGATCATTTTATCAAAAATACATGATTCACAGGTTGAAAGTGATTCACAATCACTGACTTCGAGGATTCCCTCTTGAGTTAACCTATCTATCCATTTCTTATTTATGTGACCTAGCCTACAATGCCATAAGTAGATATCTGACACACTATCTAATCTAGAGTGCTTGCTGATAGAATAAACTACACTAATAGGTTGTGATAGCATATACACACGATTATTCAAATGTCCACAGAAAACTGTAACATCATTCATAATGATATTATAAACTTATTTTTTTATTAAAATTTCATAATCATTTTTGGCCAGAAGGCCTACAGAAATGATATTTAAAAAGAAACTAGGATAGAAGTGACAATCACTAAGAACAACGGTATAGGACTCAAATACAAGTTTCAAAATTCCTAAAGCTAGGACTGAAACTGATCTTCCATCTCCAACGTTCAGGAACCTTTCACCTTGCTCAAATCTTCTACTGACCTGCAACCCCTGCAATGAATTGCAAATATGGTAAGGGCTACCGGTATCTAATACCCAGTCAGTAATATCATAAATAAAGAAATTATAAGGAGTTATCATATAAATACTTTGCCCAGCAATAGCTTGCTTCTTTCTCTGCCTGTTCATAGAGGCAATGAACTGAGGATAGTTTCTTTTCCAGTGCCCCTGCTTCTTGCAAAAGAAGCATTCAGCTTGACTCTTATCGGGCTTGATCTTTCTGGTCTGGCCCTGTACAGATGTCCCAACCTGAACTTGCACCTTCTTAGCTTTCTTCTTCTTGTTCTTCTTTCCTTTCCTAAAGGATCGAGAGTTAGAAGATGAACCTCCCACTAAGTTCACTGACTCTTTATGGAGTTGGTGATCCTTCTCAAAGTTCTGAAGTAATCCTAATAACCCGTGGTAGTCAACTTCAGGCTTTATCATTCTAAAATGAATAAGGAATTGGAGAAATGACTTGGGCAATGAGTTCAATATTGCATCTTTTCCAAGCTATTTATGTAAGAAAAAGCCAAGCTTGCTCAATCATTCTATTAGCTCAATCATGTACAATACATAATCAGTGACAGAGGCACTATCCCACATTCTGGTGTTGAAGATGGCACAACTAGTCTTATGCCTCTCCATGTCATCGGGTGTGCCAAAGAAATCCTCCAACACTTGAAGCATGTTCTTTGACTGAGCCATCTCAAATCTGTGACTGAACTTATTGCTCATAGCAGCTAGCATGATGCAATACACCGTGGTCTGATCACTGAGCCACTTCTGATAATTATCTCTAATTGTTCCACATGCATTAGCAGCTGGCTCCTCAGGTGTAGAATCCATCAGCACATATAGGATCCGTTCATACTCTAGGACTATCTTCAACTTTTGGTACCAGCTACTGAAGTTGGATCCCACCAACTTATCATTGTCCAACAATAATCAGAGCGATAAGAAAGTGGCTATATCTGCACAAAGAAAAAACATAACCTAATTAGTAATTGATTCATTAAACCTAAAGATTTGGACTTTAATCAAAAGGTTCTTCCACTATTTATTTGAATTGGTAACCTCTACCTCCAATTCGAGGAATTATCATAATTTCTTAGTGGGTACTAAAATCCACATAGACTATACATGAGCCCAACTTTGATTGGCCCACCCATGTACATCTAAGGGTAGGTTCATAACTAATTATTTCTTCAAGCAACTTCTGGTAATTAAATTTTACCCCAGCCTCTGATCAGTTGGCTTTGGCCTTCTCGGAAAAGGGTCTAGTTAGATCCAATCATTAACATGACTATACTTAGCCCATCTAACCAATGAATGATCAGGCCTAACTTTGGTTAACCCACCTGACCACCATTTAGAAAGATGTATCTAAGAGATCATATAATGAATAATAATTCCATCAATCGATAAGCACCAGTCTTTGGGCCTCCAATGATTATCCAACTTATGGACCCATTATTATCCACTTTAATGGGAGGCTATGATCCAATAATCATATAACTATTTCATTTTAGGAACTTAATAATTTTAGAGAATTCATTTATAGAAGTGAGTAGGTCAAATTAACTAGCTTGTCATGATCCTCCCACTGGCTTCATCAAGTCAGCTTAAGGGAGACCACTAACAGGCTGGTCTAGGAGAACCTAAATCAGTCACACTAATTTATCTAGCTGACATGGGTCAACTTAAATTGTCAAGTAATCTGATCAAAACTCAATCTCACCAAGAAGGCCAAGTAAGTAAGATCGGTGGAAGGGTCTGCCAAAGTTTGCCTTCAACACCATCGAAAATAGCCAGGTAAATGGGCTGTCAATTAAAAACCATCGATCGTATGTGCCAAACTTATCTTAGACACCAACTGATTTAATTAGTCTTGATTAGATCAACCTAACAGTTCGAGCCGGACCTCTTATCCAAGAATCAAGTCCATTTGATTCTTGTTAAAGATATGGACTTGACCAACTACAACTATTGTAATTGATCTAGAGAATTCTTAACCTAATCTAAGTCAACAATTAATTAGATTTAGTCAATTCTCTAATTAAATCCATTCTTTAATCTAACCTTAGGTCTAACCCAATTAATGGACCTAATCTCCACTAACCCATTAATCCAATGTGTTATGATTCGTGTCATAGGATCTTCAATTTACTATCCTAGAACCTAATCAAACAACTTCTTAATTCTTAATTAAGTTTTGGATCGAGGGTTAGGGTTTGGCTTTTCGAAAATGATTTTTATATTTGTAAAATATTTTTACAACATGGTTCTATCAATCAAGTTGCATGTTTGATTCATAATCAATATGCAAATAAAATAAATATGAAACTACTTTAGATCTAATCTAAATAGGTTCATGTAATTAAAATAATTTAAATAATAATCAATCATAAATCTTTCTAGATCAAATCTAACATATTTATGATGATTAAAATTATATTAAAATATTTTTAATCAGATCATAAAATTTCTTAGATCTAATCTAAAATTTTATTATCAATATTTTAGATCAGCATGTACTAGGACAATCTTTCCACTATAAGAGATAGACCTTACAGCAGGACAACCTTATGGTAGTCCGTACAATCTAAAATATTTTATTTTTAGATCTAAAACTATTTTAAATTTATTAAATCATAAATAAAATTAAATCAAATCTAATAAATTTATGATTAGAGTTAGATCATCACAAACTAGGATAACTTTTTCACTGTAAGGGATAAACCTTACAGCAAGACAATCTTATGGCAGTTTACGAGATCTAGATTTTTAATTTTAGATTTAATAATTAGATTATAAATTAGATCTAATCTAAATAATAATCTAAACATGTATAAAATTCATGTAATAAGAACCTAGGCTCTGATACCATTTGTTGAAATCAAATCTAGGATTTTACAAGTAGATCTTGAAACTTTTTCAGGATCAGACAGCGAAAGACTTAAATAAATTAAATATTTATTTAAATAAATATGTAAACATCTAGATCTTAGATCAATTATATGATCAATATATGATATTAAATTAGAAATTAAAAATATAAAGGAGAAGAAAAGATTGATCACATCAACCTAGATCTATACTACATCTAATGCTGATATGAAATCAATAGATCAGATCTATTATCTGTGCAAGTTAGATGTTCTAACTTGCTGATCTAGGCTTGAGGATGAAGTTATAAGCCACACATGCATCCAACCTCTAGGAGTCATCCACATGAGCCTATGAACTCTGATCTAAAGTCCGATGCAGGAAATCAACACAGCATGGTAGTATCGTGCTGATCCTTCTTCGACGGTCGATCCGATGCTCCCTTCTTCAAAACTTGGATTCTCTAAAATATGAAAAGAAAGAGGATAATTTTTTAATCTGAGATTCTCCTAGAAAAAACTCAAAAAAAGGAGAGATGAAGAATAAAATAGCCCTAAAAGAAAACCTTCTTCTTATTTTATTTTCTCTTACCTAGACACCTAGTTTGGTGCCTATAGAACCCCCACGCCCAAGGATCCTCTTCCTCTAATTTTTACACACCCCAAACCTCTTCCAAATTTTTATATTTTATGAAAAAATTAGAATAAAATTCATCCAAAATTTATAGAAAAGGAAGAGCCCTTGTCTATGTCAAAAACTAGAGAAGGCAGGACTAGATTTGGCAAGTGGTTGGGGCACCTAACTCTTGGGTGCCCCTCCTCTAATTTTTTTTGTGAATCCAGCAAGGAAGAATGCATAAAATTCTCCTTTCTCACCATGGAAATAGTGGAGAAAAATAGGAGAGTGGATGGCACATAAGGGAGAGAAGATTTGGTCAACAAGGATTCTATTTCATAGAATCCTAAAGCAAAACTAATTCTCCTTTTAACTTGGTCTTCCAACAAATTGCCTTATGAGAAAAGAAGGGAGAGAGGGGCATGCATGACAATCAGGAAGAGGAGATCTCATGCACAAAATAAAGAGAAATGGGCATGTGGGGTGTGGGCTAAGGTGGCGCAAGGTTAAGGTGTCCTAGCCACACTAGGACTCCTGTTTTGACTTGGTCAAACAAGGTCTTTTAACCAAATCAAATCAAGAGTAAACCAACTCAATTAAATAAGACCCTAACCCATTTGAAGGCTTAATTAAATTAGATTTAATTTTAATTTAATTTTCTAATCAAATTAGAAAATTGGGTTGATCCGTGTCGTAGTTAGACTAGGACTAGTTCTTCCTTACACTTGGCTTATCCAATAAGTCAATTGAACTTGATCCAATCAAGCCCAAACTAAGTCTAATTAAATCATATTTAATTAAACTTAATCTCAGTCCTTTGACTTAATCAAATTAACCCAATTAGTAATCTAATTGCTAATCGATCCTCCTATAATACTTATACTAGGTTACACACTAATCGTATTGATTGTTTAACTCTAAAATAATTTTTAATCGTTGATCAACCATCCAATCAGATCATGAGCTCTAATGTGTCTGACCTCATAGGTTCGAACCTAAGTCAATAACATAGGAATAGATTTCTGTACTAATCAAAGTGACCATCTAGCAATAGTACCCGACGGTCGAATAGGTCGAATGTGTAGAACAACATCCTTAGAACCCATGGAAATATAGTTTCCATATAATTCATCCCCTTGACCAAAATGCTCATAGGATACCTCAAAGTTTAACTATCAACTCTGATCAGGTTGTCCACATTGTATTTCAAAATATCAAATTCATCTTATGGATTATCCTAGCCAAGATTTTGCTATATTGAAATATAGTGATACATTCTTCTCCAACTCTTGGAACGGTTAATCCCATCTTGATCACACTCTGACTTCACAAGTACTTGACTATGCCCAGAAGCCTTTCATTATTGAATTAAAAATTCAGTTAGTCCGGTACCAAAGCATAGTGAGTTGCTTGTAGGTCACTGAGATGATCTCAGATCAAAGGGACACTTATACCTATATCCCATCAGAGACATTCTCGATAGTAGAATGCTCTGGAGTTGGTCACGTTCGATGATGATGTATCTATACATCTCACCTATATGCCATTTCAGTGTCTCCATACTTTTTGATTAAGAGGACAACCAACCTATATGGCATACAGTGACCTATGCTCGATAGATGCTGTCGTTCTTATTAATAGCTTATCATTTGATCGTGAACAAATTTAAGAACTTATCGATAAATTTTTTCTTTATCGAAGCTAAATAGTCCTAAGAACTTCATCACAATAATGAAGTTCGTTAAAAGATGAATACTTATGATGAAAAATGCCAAAAATATATTTTATTTATTAATGAATCAATTATAAATATAAAGTAGCTCAACCATCAATAGGCTGATGATTGGATTTGGGACACATTTTTTAATAGAAAAACTAGAGAAAAAGGAGGAGAAGGCATGATGGTTTTGGGATGCCAAGATTCTTGGAGAAGAGCCTTCAATTAAGACATCAAATATTGATGTCTTGAAAATACAAGGTAAAAGAAGATTATCTTCTCTTTATTTTTCTTTTATGTATTTTTTCTCTTGTTTATTCTTTATGATTTTTTTTATGATAAAAATTTGAGGGAGAGAGGAATAAGGTGTGGGGATAAATGGTCCAAGTTGTTGGAGCATGATATTCTTTTTAGACATGATTTGATCATATCTTGATGAGAGAAGGAGAAGAGAAGAAAGGTCTTCTCTTATGATTTCTTTGAGAATCCTTCTTCTTCTTATTTTTATGAGAATTTTATATGAATAAAATCAAAAATCTTAGATCTGAAAACTTAAAAAAAATTCTAGAGAAGAAGGTCTCCTCTCACTACTATAAACATGTTTTATGACAGCACATACTATGATAGTGATTTTTGAAACCACTGCCATAGATCATACGACAGTGATTTTTGTTAACCATTGCTATAGGTTGGGCCTATGGCTATAGTTTCTGTAACCACTACTATAGGTCTAACATATAGCAATGGTTAACAAAAACCGCTGCTATAGATCGGACTTATAGCAGTGGCTACAAAAAACTGCTGCCATAGATCGATCTATAGCAGTTGTTCATTGTAACCATTGTTATAGGTCGGACCTATAGCAGCGGTTAGTGAAACTGCTGCCATAAGTCGGATCTATAGCAGCGGTTAGTATGAACCACTGCTATAAACTTATTTATGATAGTGATTAATTATAACCGTTGCCATACATTTTTTTTTAAATATTATATAATTTTAAAATTTAATATCTATCTTCATTATCTATTATCTAAATAATTATCATTAGAGTGTCGTCACAAAAGATCGCCTCGATTTGATGGCCCTAGCTTTGTCGATCAAAAAAATTTGATTTCGACAATCATAAATGATGATGCGATGATCTAATAGATGGAGACCTTCGATGGATCCAAAAACCTGCACCGATGATCTCGATGATGTTTGTAGTATACTATCAAAGTTTCACTTCAATCGGATATCGTTATCTTGGTCAATTAGTATAGATTAGTTTCGACCGTTAAATAAAAAATGAGTGATCAAAGGACCAAATGGTGTCCGATTATGAGATAATTTTTTTTATAAATGATCTTGGCTACTACTTTTAATCATTTTTTATGAATGATAATTATAAAATTCAACTCGTGATCTAAAACTATACGTCTCCTGATAACCATTCTGAAACTTCACTTGATTGTTATGCTCGTGCTTTTGCAATATCTACTTAACATGAATAGTTTATATAAAAATAATTTAAATTTTACTATCATCATCATATAAAATATTTAAAATTATAATAAAAATTATTTTATAAAAAAATTATCTCATAATCGGATGCCGTTTAATCCTTTGATCGCTTGTTTCTAATTTAACGATTGAAATCATTCCATACTAAATTGACCATGATAACGATATCCAATTGAAGTAAAATTTTGATAGTATGCTACAAATATCATCAAGATCATCGTTGTAGGTTTTTGAATCTATCGAAGATCTCCATCTATCAGATCATCACATCGTCGTTCGTGATCGTCGAAATCAAATTTTTCTAATCGATGAAGCTAGGGCCATCGGATCGAGGCGACCTTTTGCGATGACACTCTAATGATAATTATTTAGATAATGAATGGTAAAGATGGACATTAAATTTTAAAATTATATAATATTTAGATAAAAAATGAGAAAAAAATCATTTCTTACCTATGGTAGCGGTTATCAAAAATCACTGCTATAATCTACAGAACATTATAGAACCGCTGCCATAGATCTACGGCAGTGGTTTTGGGTAACCACTGCCATAGATCTATGGTAGTGGTTCGATAACAGCTGCCATAGATTAGGTTAAAAATTCCTAAATTTTCCTGCTTTCTCCTGTGCGCGCTCGATCTCTCTCTCTCTCTTTGTCTCTTCCCCTTCTCTCCATCGTCGGTAAGGCTCCTTTCCTCTTGACCGGCGCACCTCTCCTTCCCTCGGCCGATGCCGCCCCTCCTTCCCCTCCCCCTCCCCTCCCGCCCCCAATCCCCGACCGCCCTCTCCCACCCCACCCCCCACCCTCCCCTCGGCTACCCCTCCTTCCTCCCATCCCCGACAGCTCCTCCCCGCCACCCCACCCCTCGGTTACCCCTTCTTTCCCTCCATCCCCGGCTGTCCCTTCTCTGCCACCCTACCACCCCGCAGGCCCCCATATTCGGCCGCCCCTCCCCGCCACCCCCACCCCCATCCTCCCTCTGGCCACCCCTCCTTCCCTCCATCCCCGGCCACTCCTCCCCACCACCCGCCACCCCCAACCCCCACCCTCCCCCCAACCATCCTCCTTTCCCCATCTCGACCCCCTCCCCATCCCCCCACCCACCCCAGCCCCCTCCTCCTTCATCCCGTCGCCCCTGCCCCCCCCCCCAGGCCGACCCCGGCCCTCCCCCCCAACCAACCCCCCCCCCCTCCTCCCATCCAACCCCCACATCCTCCTAGCCTCTCGCCCATCCCCGACCGCCCCTACTCTCTCTCTCTCTTTTCTCTTTCTCTCTCTTCTCTATCTCACTATCTTGCTTTTATTTCACAGGTTACCTCTAGTGCCGTCATCCTCCTCTAGCATCATCGTCGGCGACCCTCGGAGCTTTCGGTGCAACCCACTCTCTATAGCCGTAGGTATAATTTTTTTTAATTTTATAGTATTATTTATTAATCATATATATTTATAATAATTTATAAAATATTTATAATAAATATTATAAATATTTATTATAAATATTATAATTATCTACATGCCATAGTTTTTGGATCAAAAATTGAATATTCAGATTTGGATCCAATTTTAATTACTGGTACCGAATCCAAACTCGAATATCCGATGGGTCTGTACTTGAAGTACCAGACCCAAACCCTAATGGATCTCGAAAGGTCGGATCCAATTTCGGGATCCAAACTAAGAAATGGAGAGACTGAGAGGGAGACCGATAGATTGAGAGAGGGAGGGCTGGTCGCTCGTCGTCGGCAAGGAAGATCGAGAGTGGGAGGGAGGGGGTCCGGCCTCGCCATCGTCGTCGGCAAGGGAAGATCGAGAGAGGGAGAGAGGAAGGGAGGGATCCGACCTCACCACCATCATTGGGAGGGAGGGGGTCCGACCTCACCGATGAGGGAGATCGAGAGAGGGAGAGTGGGAGATCGAGAGAGCGAGAGAGGGAAGGAGAGGGTCTGACCTCGTCGGCATCACTAGAAGGGATGGGGTCTGACCTTGCCAACGAGGGAGATCGAGAGAGTGAGAGAGGGAGGGATGGGGTCTGGCCTTGTTGGCGAGGAAGATCGAGAGAGGGAGAGAGGAAGATCGAGAGATAGAAAAGTTGGGAGGGAGGGGCTTGGCTTCGCCACCGTCGCCGACGAGAGAGATCGAGAGAGGGAGAGATGGAGTGATCGAGGGGATGGCACACAGTCGAGCTAGCTCGGGTCGTGATCGAGCCAACTAGGGAAGAACCCAAGCCGAATGTCTCAAGCATGGAGCCGACTGTCTCAGGCATGGAGCTGGCTCAGCTTCTGAGCGAATAAAATTTAATGTCTCTCTAAGATTCCAACTTTAAGCCCTAAGGTGCCACCATCATCTACTTTATTCTTCTTTCAGATTTCTGGATTAACACCAAGGTTCGCGCAAGAGATCAAATTTATGACTGTTGCTCATCCTTAATTATTTATGAATGTAATTTATGTTGTAGAATTTATTGCATAACATTTTTTGGATGTTTATATCTTATTGCTTTTGTTTATTGCATTGCATAACGATAGACCCATCAATTGATTAGTATACATATTAGAGACTATTTATTGATGCTATACTAATATTATTATTTAACATATTATATTGATTAATGTTCATTAACATTGTAGGTCACGATGGCACTAAAACTCCATCTAGCTTTCATTCCTGCCCCTCGGTGGGTTACGCATAGTTCAGCATCTGAGGAGCAGTCGAAGCATACTCCATCTACCTCGGCATCAACTGCTCAGGGAACTCCACTACCGCCATCTACTCCATTGACGATATCTACTCCACCGACGGCATCTACTGCACCGACAACTGAGTCTCTACCATCGCCCATATCTGAGATACATGCTAGTACGCAGGCATCTGAGTGTATGTTTTTATTATATTAGCATAACTTTATTTTTTATATAGTATTTGTATCCTTATATATTTGCATAATGTATTTGCATTGCAGGTTGATAAGTGGTAAAAATATACTAATAAAAGTATTAAGTTATAAAATAAATTAATCTATGTCTTTAGAAATTAATACTTTTATTAATCTTATGCAGAAAAGAAGGCCACCAATATAAAGATCTTATTTTTCTAGTTCAGATGAAATATCAGGCAAAACAAACTTCAAACGAGCCTGAAATTGAATTTCAAAAAAAAAAAAAAAAAAAAAAATAGTTTGATTCAAATCGGTTTAGAAAACTAGCTCAGCAGACCGTCCGATTCGACTGCATCAGTAGACCGACCCACCGATGCAGCGCTGACGTCAGGATAACATTAGCATTTTTCACGATGCATGGTAGACCGACTTAAGGGTATTTCAAAAATTTTACATGAAGAAGTGCACTCCAATTGGCTGAAGAATGCGGCGGTCCATGCAACACCGAGCTCGTGCATGGTCTATAGAGGGCAATTTGGGAATTTTATCTGATCTGACGGGCGCCTTTCACTGAGATTTGATCAGATGGTCGACATGAATGCGCTGACGAACGGCATCCGTAGCTCCCAGTCAAGTTCCAATAGCTGAGATTCATCCCGACGTTAAACTAAAGATCAGAAGCCTTCTTTGTGCACGATCAGACGGCCCAAATTCAATCTAACGCTTGATCCAATGGCTGGAATGAATTCCAACTTGATTTGGGATATTTTAAAGGGTTGTTAAGTGATTTTTGGACCGTTTGATCAACATCCAATGGTCAAAATCATCCAAAATCCTAATTTGAATTGTTTTGAGAGTTTTAAACCTAATTTTTAAAGGATTTTGGGGAAGAATCAATTTCTTGGCCTATAAAACCTACTGTTGCCATAGAAAAAAAGAAGGGGAGAGTGAGAAAAAAAAAAGAGAACAGGGAGAGAGTCAGAGAAATAAAAAAAAAAGAAAAAAAAAGAAAAAAAAGAGAAAGAGAGGAGAGAGGTAGAAAGAGAAGAGAGATTTTTGAGAGAAAAGAAAGAATTTGTAATTTTTTTTTTGCTTCTTCCGACAATCAAGACATCGATCAAGGAGCCTCTTCTTCTTCACCAAGTTCTCCACACCAAGAGCAATGGACAATCAATTTCAGTAATCAAACAGTCTAATTTTTTTATGCTTTTTATTTTATTTGCTATTTTTGAATTTGTTATCATGAACTAAATTTTCTTTTCCTAAGGCTAAGGTGTAGCCACTCTTTTGATGTAATATTTAGTATGATTTATTTTTAATTTTAAATTTTATTCATGAGGAGTATATAAATTTGATCTTAATGCTTTTAGATTACTAGCCATCTTCTAATTAATCTGATGAACATAGATGTTACGGACCAAGTACATCTATGTTATTGCTTCTTGATTATATACCTTGTATTATGAATCAAATTAGAATTCATATGCATGCAGAAATTTTAGTGCGCTTTGGACGCAGCGTATTTTAATTAGAGGGTTTCACAAAACTTAATGCATTAATATTTATTTAAATTACACCTGGACCAAAGGGTAATTAATAAATATTGATAGTTTTGCTATGCCTGGACCAAAGGATAGTGAATAAATTAGGAGACTCCACCATCACATGAAATAAAATTAATCTAATAACCTGAATATTGTATTGACTGAGTTGGTGAACCGATTGCCTTAGTAACACATTGCTCTTAAGTTTAAAACCCTAATAATTACACTCTCTCTATTTCCTTAAAATTTTTAATTATTTCTTTATTTTGTTCTTTAATTTCTTATTCTCATAAATCGATCTTCTAAATAAAGCATAGGAAAGAGCTTTTCAGTACTTATTTTCCAATCCTCTAGGGATGATACTCTACTCATTCACTTTATTACTTGATCGACTTGGTGCACTTGCCATAGCTATAGATTAGCACGCATCAAGTTTTTGGCACCGTTGTCGAAGATTGTGTCTAAAATAATATTAAAATTTTGATCCTAGCTTTACTTTAGAAATTTATTTTTAATTTTTATTATTATTTTTTTTAAAAAAAAAAAATTTTGCTCATTGCATGACACGTACTGGACATAGTAACTTACTACCTTTAGATCCAAAAATTGAAAGGACCATTAGAAGATTACAACAAGAAAGAAACATGGTAGCTGAAGATTCTAACGATATCAATCTAGGATTGGATATGGTGATCGAAGGACAGCATGAAGCTATTCAACCAGTACATCATCCATTAAATGATTACATCACACCATCTGTAGCCGATGCAGCTTCCAGCATCAGGAGACCGCTAGTGCGAGCAAACAACTTTGAAATAAAATCGATGATGATCCAGATGATTCAATCAACTATCTAATTTAGTGGACACGTGCATGATGATCCGAATGCCCATATTTCTAACTTTCTTGAACTTTGTGATACTTTTAAAATTAATGGGTGTTGGATGATGCTATTAGATTAAGATTATTTCCTTTCTCTTAATAGGACAAAGCTAAAAGTTGGCTTCATTCTCTTCATGCAGGTTCTATCATAACTTGGAATGTTCTAGTCCAAAAATTCTTAGCCAAGTACTTTCCACCTTCCAAGACTACTAAGATGTGCAATGATATCACTTCTTTTATGCAGATGGACATGGAGACACTATATGAGGCTTGGGAGCATTTCAAAGAATTGCTGAGGAGGTGTCTGTTAGATATATGTGCCCTAGAAGCCAAAATTGGCTGACACTTGTAATACACTTCTAGGGGCAAAATTGTAATTTTGACTATAATTAATGAAATGGGTTATTTTCTATCACACATGTGTATTTAGTGTCTGTGATACATCCTTTGAGTTAATGGTAATGATAATTCATATTTTCAAGAGTTGAAAATTTAAGACATGAATAATCATTATTAACTCATAAACAGCTCCCGACCATAGGATCATCACGAGGATGGTGATTGATCCGGAAGGTTGGTGTACGATCGCTTCTCTTTAGTAGATGAGTCTTGAGTCTACGGTGTGGAGACACCGGAGCGAGAGTACAGGTACTCGTTAGAGAACGAGGGCACTGAGCGTGACCACCTCGAGTAGTCATTAGGAAGTCTACCTTCTCGTCAATGACTGACTCGATGCTGCAGTAGTGTGTCTGGTTCTTTGACCTGAGATGCATCGGCAGTTCACCTTGAGGGTGTTATAGTTTGACTACACCATTACTCGGTCTCCTAGCCATATGGAACCCTGAGGTGTATGTTGGCTGTGACATGTTCATTGTAGGAACTGGATTGCATCAAGATGGGAATCTATCTACCTCGGTGGTAGAGGAGTAGCCCTATGATGATCATGAGAATCAAGTCCTGAAGCCCATGGCCATGGCAGAGTGAAATAATAGAAAGAGTTTCTATTTAGATTTTCACATTGGACTCGAATCGAATGATTACATCATATGACAGAGACTAGGGTTTGACGAGTTCACCTTAACCCTAATCTGATCGGGGCTCAAGATAGAAGAACTTAATCACACAGGTAGCTGCACCAAGAGGTTCGCATTCAGCTCTGATGGGTTGCCACCATATACTGCTAGGTGTCACTGGTGGATTTTGGGAGCAATTAGAATGATTTAGATGATCGATCATTCTAGCTGTTCGAATCAGAAGAGTTCTGATCCATCGAAAGGAGTTTCGATGATGTCTATGATAGAGATCATGACATATCCCATTACCATACAGAACTGAACCTAACTGGGTCACACAAACAAGGGTTTGAATCTGGTGATCATCAATTGAACTGATCTAGTTCAATTGATCTGAATGAGATTCAATTAGGTTCAAGGAAATCGTGCTAGCACTCGATTGAACCTAACGTTCTTCTTTTACTATCATAAATAAGTTGTCCTGACTGAGCCAAAGGAGTTTGTGCTCAATCAGAGGCCTTCATATGGTCTGACTGGAGGTTGTCCAAGTCAGAATAGGTTGTCTTATTTGTAAGACATTACCTGCCATTTTTGGTCACCTGCCATTTCTTGTTCTTTGACTTTGGTCAAAAGTCTACCTTTGACTGGTCAAACGTTGACCATTCACCCTTTGACTTTTGACCACATGTCATGCACCTATTGGAGAGCTGGTGGGGGCCTGTCCCCCTGCCAGAACCTGGCAAGGAGAAGGGCGCACGCCAAGGGTGGCGTGAGCCCAAGTAGGAGGCGCCTAGGAGTCCTTGTTGGACAAGGACTCCACCTCCCTTTTGGATTCCAATCAGAGTTCTACTAAGAATCCAGTTTGACTGGTCTTAGGCACCCTCTAAGGAGGAATCCAGGGGTCTCTATTCCAACCAATCAGATTTAGATCTGATTTCACAAAGGGTTGTGATTGGTTGAGAGGAAGAGGAGTTGGATCACAAGAGGTCTATAAATAAGACCCTGCGCCCAACCCTAATTCCAATGCTATTAGATACGCCCCAAGGCTGCCTCTCCCCTCCTTCTCCATGCCATAGTCTCTTCTCCTCTTGCTCTCCACGTCCAAAAGGTGTTTTGGACTTAGTTTGGTGCGATTCAGATCAAGGAAAGGCGATCAAAAGCAAGAAGGCTGCGCTGCTGCAAAAGGACGACTGCAGATCTTCAAAAGAGTTTTGAAGATCCTCCAGATCAGATCCAGATCTGATTTTTGGAGGTGTGATAGAGAAGAAGAGGATCTCTAGATCCAACCCGAGTGGATACCGGTAGAGGCCAGGCGCTTGCGTGGCTAAGATCCAGAACCTTCCGCTGCAATCAGGATCATCTACAGGGTAATAGGATTACCCAAATCAGGTAAATTGAATTTGATTTAATTTATCTTATTTTATTTTATTTATTAAAATAATAAGAATTAGATCTGAAATATATCAAGATCTGATTGAGATCAAGAGAAAATTTTTGAAATATATCTCTTGATCTAATCAGATCTGGACGAACCTGGACCGGGAAATCAGGATTTCCCTTCAACTGGTATCAGAGCCATGGTTCTAAATTATTTAGATCTGATTTTAATTTTATTTTAATTAGAAAATAAATTGATTTCAGATGTCACATGAGATGTGATCAGATCTGAAATCAGAAAAATTAAAATTAAATGATTTGGATCTAAGAACATGAAGATATGCATGACTAGTTCTAGAATAGAATAGTTCTATAGAATAGTTTTGCATGTCTTTGATTTAATTTGATTAAATCATATTTTAGATCTTCTTATTTACTATTTTTTGATATTATAAGTGTTATAATAACATCTGATAAACAGCAAATAAAAATTATTTAATTTTAAATATCATATGAGATATGATAGATGCATGACTAGACTAATTGTAGAATAGTTCTACATAATTGTCTAGATTAGAATTTATTTTGATTAGATCAATTTAAATCTAATTTTTTAGATTATTATGTGATAATTTAGATCTGAAAACATGCATGAATTGATACATGAGATGTATGCAAAATATGCCTTGATTAGATCTAAATTTGTATATGAGATATATGATATAGATCTATAACTGTTTTGTAGATTTACATGTTCCTGATTAAGGCGTTCCTCTTGGCCGTCCGGTCATAAGAACGAAGAAGGGTTTAAAGGCCCTCTCTTCCCATTCGATGGGGTGTTCTTATGACGTGTAGGGGTGCTGCGTGTTCGTCCTTAATCAGAAACCCAAAACTTACTTTCTGCAAAACCCTAGATCCTGAAACCCTAGGATTTATTGTGCATATTTTGTTTATGAACCCAACTTAATTAAGAATTAAGTTTATGGAATATTAATTAGGTCTAAAATTGAGAATTTCAGATCTAAGACATATTCATAATACTGGGTTCGGGCTTGGGTAGCTCAATTAGGTCTAAGCGGTTGATCAAACCGAATCAAGAGTTGGTTAGATGGGATCAACAATGCTTAAATTGACCAGCCTAATAGGATTAAGTCTGGGTCAAGATCGAGTCACGATCAAGCAAGACCTAATTAGGCTCAGAGGTTAGAGTCTGGATTGTAGGCTAACCCAATTGGTTCTGACTCAACAATTTGGTGTCTAAGGTAAGTTTGGCACAGACGACCGACTGGTTTTTAATTGGAAGCTACTCGACCTGAATGCGTTCTTGTGCGAGTTAACGGCATATTCCTTCCACCGGTCTCACTTACCTGGCCATATCTGTTGACACAGTTCTGATCTGAGGTGGTCAATAATCCGAGCTGACCCATGCCACTAGGTTAGTCATAATTGTTATGACTAAGCCAAGTCTAGTTTAATGAGACCTGAATCAATTCTCCCTAAGAAAAGATTAAGTCCGAGGTCTTCCACCATTGTAGACGTGCGGGCCCTTCCCGGGGTTGATTGTTCTCGGCTGGATACAGTGGCTCAGTTGCACCGGGAAGACGCAACCATGTCTATTAGGCATTGGATGCTATGGGCTGGAGGATGAGTTGGGCTCAATATTCCGGATACGGTGAGAGACCCAATTAGGAACCCAGTCTATGCAAATGGTGGGTCTGACTTAACTAAGGAGTGGATCAATATTCCGGATACGGTGAGATTCATGAATTAGAGACCAAGTTTGGGTGCACCATGATTAGAGAATCATTGAACAAGAGTTGTTCACTCATTGGCTAACCCATCACCAATAACTGTTAGGTGAGGTGATGAGTCAGTTGGTGAGACCGCACCACCCACTAGAAATCATCAATCGCGGAGATTTTCGCATCTCTACAGAGGGAGTGTAGGGATCCGAGAAAATAGTGGGAGCTAATTTGTTTAAAAATAAAATCCCTAAACAAATTGGTCAAGTCAAAATTACAGTATCTAACTAGAATCTTTGACTCTCTACAGGAAAATGTCTGCGTCCAACCCACTGGCACGTATCCTAGACACACATAGACTGACTGGACCCAATTATAAAGATTGGCTCAGGAACTACAAAATTGTTTTGGGTTCAGAGAAGTTAACACATGTTTTGGACCAGGACCCTCCCACCTTACCAGCTCGTCCATCCACTGAACAGAGAGCGTCTCTGGAAAAATGGATTGACGAAGACAATAAGGCCAGATACTACATGTTGGGCTCGATGTCTGATGAGCTCCAGCGCCAACATGAAGATATCGGGACTGCTCGCCAAATGTTGGCTCACCTGCAGGAGATGTTTGGTGAACAGAGTCGCGCAGCCAAATATCAAGTCACAAAATGACTTTTTAAGGCTAAGATGCGTGATGGGCAGTCAGTCCAAGATCACTGTCTGACAATGATCAAGGACATGGAAGAGCTTGAGAAGCTCGGTGTGAAGTTGGACTTGGATTTGCAGAACGATATTATTCTGCAATCCTTGACTGATGCATATGGGCAATTCATCATGAATTACCACATGCATAAACTTCAAAATTCCTTGGCCGAGTTGATGAATATGCTGGTTACCGCTGAGCTTTCTATGAAAGGTTCTAAAGGCTCAGTTCTTGCTATGGAACGGACTTCTTCCAAAAGAAAGTCTTATGGAAAGAAAAAGAAGTCTGTGAAAAAGCAAAAGGTAGAAGGATCAAAGAAGAAGAAGGCAGAACCGAAGAAGAAGGTCGATGGCAAAGGAAAGTGTTTCCATTGCAACAGCGACGGCCATTGGAAGCGGAACTGCCCTACTTACCTGGCCACCCTGAAAGAACAAGAAGGAAGGTCCTTCTGGAGGTATGCTCGTTATTGAGTCTAACCTTACGGTTTCTTCTGCATCCAGTTGGGTGCTTGACTCTGGTTCTAGTGCTCATCTGTGCACTTCTATGCAGGGTCTTGAGGATAGCAGGAGGCTGAGGGATGGAGACATGATCCTACGCGTCGGTAATGGAGCAAGAGTTGCTGCAGTAGCCGTGGGAACATACCCTCTGCGATTACCATCTGGTTTAGACTTAGTTTTAAAAGACTGTTATTATGTGCCTGCAGCTAGCAGGAATTTGATTTCTGTTTCATGCTTAGCACAAGAAGGTTATGTGATCACCTTCTTTAAGGACCATTGTAACATTCTTTATGAAAGAAATAAAATTGCAAATGGTTTCCTTGTTAATGGTCTTTATCAGTTGCATATTGATGTACCTATTTTAACTATCGAGCAAAACGTGAATGCCAAACGACCTAGGGATAGTCCAAACGACAGATATCTATGGCACCTGAGATTAGGTCATATAGCAGAAGATAGGATTAACAAATTGGAGAAAAATGGGCTATTGAGTCCATTGACTTTTGAGTCATATCCAACTTGTGAATCTTGTCTTCAAGGCAAAATGACTAAACTCCCTTTTGTTGGACATGGGGAGAGGGCCACAGATCTCCTTGCCCTAGTACATACTGATGTGTGCGGCCCATTCGATGTGCCGGCTAGAGGCAATTTTGTCTACTTCATTACCTTTACCGATGATCTGTCTAGGTATGGGTATGTGTATCTTATGAGACATAAGTCTGAAGCCTTTGAAAAGTTCAAAGAATTCAGACATGAAGTAGAAAAACAAACTGGAAAACCCATTAAGGTTCTTCGATCAGATCGAGGAGGTGAATACCTTAGCCGGGAATTCCTAGACTATCTTAAGGAAAATGGCATAGTCTCTCAATGGACTCCACCAGGAACACCTCAACTCAACGGGGTTTCAGAACGGAGAAATCGGACTCTATTGGATATGGTTCGATCCATGATGAGCTTCACAGACCTCCCAGATTTTCTTTGGGGACATTCATTATTAACTTCAATCTATTTACTGAATAGGGTTCCCTCTAAAACCGTTCCTACCACACCGTATGAGATATGGCACGGTAAGAAACCAAGTCTGAGTCATCTCAGAATTTGGGGTTGTCCGGCTTATGTCAAAAGACAACAAGCGGACAAGTTAGAGTTTAGGTCCTTTAGAGCTCGATTCATAGGATATCCTAAAGAGTCATTAGGATACTATTTCTACATTCCAGAAGACCACAATGTGATTGTGAGTCGACATGCCATATTTCTTGAAAAATAGTTTATTCAAGATAGTGGCATTGGAAAGCAGATTAAGCTTGATGAGAAAGTCTCACAAGCAGAACGAGCTAAGGACCAAGTGGAACCAAATCAGGTTGAGCCAATAAGAACACTACCTCCTCCACCTCGTAGATCGGAAAGAGTTTTCCCGTCCCCCTGAAAGATACTTAGGTATTATTTCAGAGGACGTAGAGGAAATGTTCCTCATAGGTAATGGTGCTCATGGTGATGATCCCAAAACCTACAACGAGGCGATATCAGATATCGACTCCGAGAAATGGCTTGAGGCAATGAAGTCAGAAATTGACTCGATGCACTCAAACCAAGTCTGGACCTTGGTAGATCCACCAGAAGGTATAGTACCTATTGGGTGTAAATGGATCTTCAAGAGAAAGATTGGTGCAGATGGGAATGTGGAGACATTCAAGGCTAGACTGGTGGCAAAAGGTTATAGTCAACGTGAAGGCATTGACTATCAGGATACCTTTTCCCCGGTAGCTATGCTAAAATCCATCCGCACATTGCTTGCTGTTGCAGCCTATTTCGATTATGAAATATGGCAAATGGACGTGAAAACGGCATTCCTAAATGGATATCTTGAGGAAGATATCTATATGGAACAGCCGCTAGGTTTCACATCCAGTGATACTGATCACAAGGTTTGCAAGCTGCAAAGGTCCATATATGGACTTAAGCAAGCATCTCGGAGCTGGAACACTCGTTTCAATGATGTGATCAAAAAGTTTGGTTTCATCAAAAATGAAGAGGAACCATGTGTTTTCAAAAGGGTCAGTGGGAGCGCTGTTGTCTTCCTCGTATTGTACGTGGATGACATCCTCCTTATTGGGAATGATATTCCCATGTTGACATCAGTCAAGATGTGGTTGTCTAAGGAATTCTCCATGAAAGACCTAGGTGAAGCATCCTTTATTCTAGGAATTAAGGTCTATAGGGATAGACCGAATAGGATGCTAGGACTTTCACAGAAAATGTACATAGAGGAAGTACTAAAGAGGTTTAGTATGGAAAACTCTAAGAGGGGATTAATACCCTTCAGACATGGTATTCATCTTTCCAAGAAGATGTGCCCCAGCACACCTGAGGAAATAGAACGCATGAGCAAGATCCCTTATGCTTCTGCAATAGGGAGCCTCATGTATGCCATGCTATGTACACGACCTGATATAGCCCATGCTGTGAGTGTCACAAGCAGATATCAGTCAAATCCAGGTGAAGAACACTGGACTTCTGTGAAATGTATCCTTAAGTACTTGAGAAGAACTAAGGATATGATGTTGGTCTTTGGTAATGGAGAACTCCAAGTTCAGGGATACACAGACTCGGACTTCATGTCCGATATAGATGATCGAAAGTCGACATCTGGAAGTCTGTTTGTGTGCAATGGTGGAGCTGTCAGCTGGAAGAGTTCCAAGCAAACTGTGATAGCAGATTCCACCATGGAAGCAGAATATATAGCTGCATCAGAGGCTGCAAAGGAAGCATTCTGGTACAAGAAGTTTGCTGCAGAAATTGGAGTAATGCCATCAGATGCCATTCCTCTTTACTGCGACAACAATGGCGCCATAGCCCTTGCTAAGGAGCCGAGGTCTCACCAGAAGTCCAAGCACATTGAGCGGCGATATCATCTCATCCGCGATTACCTTGAGAAAGGTTACGTTGAGGTCAAGAGAGTCAACTCCACAGATAATGTGGCAGACCCACTTACAAAGCCGTTGGGCCAGCAGAAGATCGAAGCCCACCTTGAGAAGATGGGACTTAGACTTGTAGCCAATTGGCTTTAGGACAAGTGGGAGATTGTTAGATATATGTGCCCTAGAAGCCAGAATTGGCTGACACTTGTAATACACTTCTAGGGGCAAAATTGTAATTTTGACTATAATTAATGAAATGGGTTATTTTCTATCACACATGTGTATTTAGTGTCTGTGATACATCCTTTGAGTTAATGGTAATGATAATTCATATTTTCAAGAGTTGAAAATTTAAGACATGAATAATCATTATTAACTCATAAACAGCTCCCGACC
>QRFJ01005959.1:0-91821 GCA_006176705.1 Cocos nucifera | reverse complement strand
GAGGAGCCATGTGTCTTCAAAAAGGTCAGTGAGCATTGTGTCTTCCTCGTTGTTGTGGATGACATTATTCTAATTGAATAATATTTTCATGTTCGACCATAGTTAAATTTTGTTATGTTGCCATAGAAGCCAAATTGGCTGACACTTGTTAATTACACTTCAGCAAAATTATAGTTTGAACTATAATAACAATAGGTTATTTTTATCACATATGTTTATATGTCTGTATAAAATCCTTGAGTTAATGGTAATAATATTCTTATTTTCAGAGTTGAATTTTAAGAAAAATTTCTATTTATTAATCATAACTGCCTAATCGTAGAATCATTCATGAGATGTTGATTGATCTGGAATGGTTAGGTACATCGCTTTATTTATAGAATGAGTCTTGATCTATGGTTGTGTGAACTGAAGTCGAATGTATAGAGACTCGTTACGAGAACAGAGCGGCACTAAGCTGACCATCTCGAGTTTCATAAGGAAAAGTCTACCTTTCGGCAATGACTGACTTCAAGCTACAGTGGTAATGTCTGTTCTCTGACTGAGGTGCATCGGACAGTTCACTGAGGTATTATAGTTGACTACACCATGATTCGATTTCTAGCATTCAGCATCTTGAGGTGCATTGGCTCTTAGCATTTCATTGTAGAATTGGATTGCACCAAGAGAAATCATCTACCTCGGTGGCATGAGGAGCAGCCCTATGATTGATCATGACAATACAAGTCCATTAAGCCATGCCATGTAGAGAGTGAAAATAAATAGAAAGATTTTTATAAGGTTTTCACATCAATTTGAATCGAATGATTAAATCATATAATAGAATGAGGTATTTTACGAGTTCACCTTAAGCCCTAATCTGTCGGAAGCTCAAGATAGAGAACTTAAATCACACAAGTAGGCTGGCCACCTAAGGTTCATTTTTAATTTTTTGATTGCCACCATTATTAACTCCTAGATGTCACTGGTGGATTTTGGAAGTAAATTTAGAATGATTTAGATGATCGATCATTCTAGCTGTCGAATCAGAAGAGTTCTGATCCATCGAAAGGAGTTTCGATGATGTCTATGATAGAGATCATGACATATCCCATTACCATACAGAACTGAACCTAACTGGGTCACACAAACAAGGGTTTGAATCTGGTGATCATCAATTGAACTGATCTAGTTCAATTGATCTGAATGAGATTCAATTAGGTTCAAGAAAATCGTGCTAGCACTCGATTGAACCTAACGTTCTTCTTTTACTATCATAAAAAGTTGTCTCGACTGAGCCAAAGGAGTTTGTGCTCAATCAGAGGCCTTTATTGGTCTGACTGGAGGCTTGTCCAAGTCAGAAAAGGTTGTCTTAATTTATGAGATAAATTTGAGACAACACCTACCATTTTTCGTCACCTGCCTAATTTCTTGTTCCTTTGACTTTGGTCAAATGTTGACCTTTGACCCTTGGACATCTGCCCATGTGTCATGCACCTATTGGAGAGACTTATTGACCAAGTCCACCTACCATTTGATAGGCAGATAGAGGGTGCACGCCATCCTAGGCATGCGCCCTATGTGGATAAACACTGGAGTCCCATACGGATGGAACTCCTAGGTTGCTTCTTGGATTTAACTTAGGTGACCCTTACTATAGACTTTGACCAGTCTTAGTTGCCATATAAGGATGAATCTATGGGGCTCTCATCTGATTGGATTAGGTGATGTCATCTCACCAATCAGATTTAGATCTGATTGCACGAAGCAACGTGATTGGCCGGGAATGATGCAGCACTGCATGGCGCAGTAGGGTCTATAAATAAGACCCTATCCATGCGCCTAACTTTTTAAGAGTTCCTCTTAGCCCATGCCCCAAGGCTGCCCCTCTCCCTCCTCCATGCCATCCTCTATCTTCTCTCTCCTCTCCATGCCCAAGGATGTTGGGCTTCAGTTTGGTGCGATCAGGCAAGAAAAGGCTAACGAGAAAGGAAGAAGGCAGCACTGCTGCAAGAGACGACTGCTGATCTTCAAGAAGAAGTTTTGAAGATCCTCCAAATCAGATCCAGATCTAATTTTTGGAGATGTGATAAGAGAAGAAAGAAGATCTCTAGATCCAAGCCTGAGTGGATACCGGTAGAGGCCAGGCGCTTGCGTGGCTAGATCCAGAACCTCAATGCAATTAGCAGGATCATCAACGGGTAATCAGGATTACCCAGAATCAAGGTAAATTAAATTTAGATTTAATTTAATTTAATTTTTTTATTTATTCAAATCATAAAATTAGATCTAAAAATGTCAGATCTGATTTAGATCTAAGAGAAAATTTTTGAAATATGCCTCTTCGATCCAATCAGATCTGAACGAACCTGACCGGAAATCAGGATTTTTCCCTTCAACTGGTATCAGAGCCAGGTTCATAAAATTTATTTAGATCTAATTTTATTTATTTTAATTAAATTAAGTGATTTTAGATGTCACATGAGATGTGATTAGATCTAAAATTAAAAATTAAAAAATTAAAATTAATTAATCTAGATCTAAGATGTATGAGATATGCATGACTAGTTCTAGGAATAGAATTAGTTCTATAGTGAATAGTCTTGCATAATCATAATTTTTAATTTGATTAAATCATATTTTAAGATCTATTTATTTACTATTTTTTGATATTATAAATATTATAATAAGATCTAAAAAATAAAAATAAATTAAATTTAATTTTATCATATGAGATATGATTAGATGCATGTTTAGACTAGTTGTAGAATAGTTCTACATAATAGGTCTAGATTAGAATTTTATTTTGATTAGATCAATTTAAATCTAATTTTTTAGATTATTATGAGATAATTTAGATCTAAAAATATGCATGATGATACATGAGATGTATGCAAAATATGCCATTTTGATTAGATCTAATTTTTTATATGAGATATATGATATAGATCTAATTAGTTTTGTAGATTATTGTATTTCCTGATTAAGGCGTTCCTCTTGGCCGTCCGGTCATAAGAACGAAGAAGGGTTTAAAGGCCCTCTCCTTCCCATTCGATGGGGTGTTCTTATGATGTGTAGGGGTGCTGCGTGTTCGTCCTTAATCAGAAATCCAAAACTTACTTTCTGCAAAACCCTAGATCCTGAAACCCTAGGATTTATTGTGCATATTTTGTTTATGAACCCTAAACTTAATTAAGAATTAAGATTATGGAAATATTAATTAGGTCTAAAATTGAGAATTTTAGATCTAAGACATATTCATAATACTGGGTTCGGGCTTGGGTAGCTCAATTAGGTCTAAGCGGTTGATCAAACCGAATCAAGAGTTGGTTAGATGGGATCAACAATGCTTAAATTGACCAGCCTAATAGGATTAAGTCTGGGTCAAGATCGAGTCACGATCAAGCAAGACCTAATTAGGCTCAGAGGTTAGAGTCTGGATTGTAGGCTAACCCAATTGGTTCTGACTCAACAATTTGGTGTCTAAGGTAAGTTTGGCACATACGACCGACTGGTTTTTAATTGGAAGCTACTCGACCTGAATGCATTCTTGTACGAGTTAATGGCATATTCCTTCCACCGGTCTCACTTACCTGGCCATATCTGTTGACACAGTTCTGATCTGAGGTGGTCAATAATCCGAGCTAACCCATGCCACTAGGTTAGTCATAATTGTTATGACTAATGCCAAGTCTAGTTTAATGAGACCTGAATCAATTCTCCCTAAGAAAAGATTAAGTCTGAGGTCTTCCACCATTGTAGATGTGCGGGCCCTTCCCGGGGTTGATTGTTCTCGGCTGGATACAGTGGCTCAGTTGCACCGGGAAGATGCAACCATGTCTATTAGGCATTGGATGCTATGGGCTGGAGGATGAGTTGGGCTCAATATTTTGGATACGGTGAGAGACTCAATTAGGAACCCAGTCTATGCAAATGGTGGGTCTGACTTAACTAAGGAGTGGATCAATATTTCGGATACGGTGAGATTCATGAATTAGAGACCAAGTTTGGGTGCACCATGATTAGAGAATCATTGAACAAGAGTTGTTCACTCATTGGCTAACCCATCACCAATAACTGTTAGGTGAGGTGATGAGTCAGTTGTTGAGACCGCACCACCCACTAGAAATCATTAATCATGGAGATTTTCGCATCTCTACAGAGGGAGTGTAGGGATCCGAGAAAATAGTGGGAGCTAATTTGTTTAAAAATAAAATCCCTAAATAAATTGGTCAAGTCAAAATTACAGTATCTAACTAGAATCTTTGACTCTCTACAGGAAAATGTCTGCGTCCAACCCATTGGCACGTATCCTAGACACACATAGACTGACTGGACCCAATTATAAAGATTGGCTCAGGAACTACAAAATTATTTTGGGTTCAGAGAAGTTAACCACATGTTTTGGACCAGGACCCTCCCACCTTACCAGCCTCGTCCATCCACTGAACAGAGAGCGTCTCTGGAAAAATGGATTAGACGAAGATAATAAGGCCAGATACTACATGTTGGGCTCGATGTCTGATGAGCTCCAGCGCCAACATGAAGATATCGGGACTGCTCGCCAAATGTTGGCTCACCTGCAGGAGATGTTTGGTGAACAGAGTCGCGCAGCCAAATATCAAGTCACGAAATGACTTTTTAAGGCTAAGATGCGTGATGGGCAGTCAGTCCAAGATCACTGTCTGACAATGATCAAGGACATGGAAGAGCTTGAGAAGCTCGGTGTGAAGTTGGACTTGGATCTGCAGAACGATATTATTCTGCAATCCTTGACTGATGCATATGGGCAATTCATCATGAATTACCACATGCATAAACTTCAAAATTCCTTGGCCGAATTAATGAATATGCTGGTTACCGCTGAGCTTTCTATGAAAGGTTCTAAAGGCTCAGTTCTTGCTATGGAACGGACTTCTTCCAAAAGAAAGTCTTATGGAAAGAAAAAGAAGTCTGTGAAAAAGCAAAAGGTGGAAGGATCAAAGAAGAAGAAGGCAGAAGCCGAAGAAGAAGGCCGATGGTCAAAGGAAAGTGTTTCCATTGCAACAGCGACGGCCATTGGAAGCGGAACTGCCCTACTTACCTGGCCACCCTGAAGAACAAGAAGGAAGGTCCTTCTGGAGGTATGCTCGTTATTGAGTCTAACCTTACGGTTTCTTCTGCATCCAGTTGGGTGCTTGACTCTGGTTCTAGTGCTCATCTGTGCACTTCTATGCAGGGTCTTGAGGATAGCAGGAGGCTGAGGGATGGAGACATGATCCTACGCATCGGTAATGGAGCAAGAGTTGCTGCAGTAGCCGTGGGAACATACCCTCTTCGATTACCATCTGGTTTAGACTTAGTTTTAAAAGACTGTTATTATGTGCCTGCAGCTAGCAGGAATTTGATTTCTGTTTCATGCTTAGCACAAGAAGGTTATGTGATTACCTTCTTTAAGGACCATTGTAACATTCTTTATGAAAGAAATAAAATTGCAAATGGTTTCCTTATTAATGGTCTTTATCAGCTACATATTGATGTACCTATTTTTAACTATCGAGCAAAACGTGAATGCCAAACGACCTAGGGATAGTCCAAACGATAGATATCTATGGCACCTGAGATTAGGTCATATAGCAGAAGATAGGATTCAACAAATTGGAGAAAAATGGGCTATTGAGTCCATTGACTTTCGAGTCATATCCAACTTGTGAATCTTGTCTTCAAGGCAAAATGACTAAACTCCCTTTTGTTGGACATGGGGAGAGGGCCACAGATCTCCTTGCCCTAGTACATACTGATGTGTGCGGCCCATTTGATGTGCCGGCTAGAGGCAATTTTGTCTACTTCATTACCTTTACCGATGATCTGTCTAGGTATGGGTATGTGTATCTTATGAGACACAAGTCTGAAGCTTTTGAAAAGTTCAAAGAATTCAGACATGAAGTAGAAAAACAAACTGGAAAAACCCATTAAGGTTCTTCGATCAGATCGAGGAGGTGAATACCTTAGCCGGAAAATTCCTAGACTATCTTAAGGAAAATGGCATAGTCTCTCAATGGACTCCACCAGGAACACCTCAACTCAACGGGGTTTCAGAACGGAGAAATCGGACTCTATTGGATATGGTTCGATCCATGATGAGCTTCACAGACCTCCCTGATTTTCTTTGGGGACATTCATTGTTAACTTCAATCTATCTACTGAATAGGGTTCCCTCTAAAACCGTTCCTACCACACCGTATGAGATATGGCACGGTAAGAAACCAAGTCTGAGTCATCTCAGAATTTGGGGTTGTCCGGCTCATGTCAAAAGACAACAAGCGGACAAGTTAGAGTTTAGGTCCTTTAGAGCTCGATTCATAGGATATCCTAAAGAGTCATTAGGATACTATTTCTACATTCCAGAAGACCACAATGTGATTGTGAGTCGACATGCCATCTTTCTTGAAAAATAGTTTATTCAAGATAGCGGCATTGGAAAGCAGATTAAGCTTGATGAGAAAGTCTCACAAGTAGCAACGAGCTAAGGACCAATTGGAACCAAATCAGGTTGAGCCAATAAGAACACTACCTCCTCCACCTCGTAGATCGGAAAGAGTTTTCCATCCCCCTGAAAGATACTTAGGTATTATTTCAGAGGATGTAGAGGAAAATGTTCCTCGTAGGTAATGGTGCTCATGGTGATGATCCCAAAACCTACAACGAGGCGATATCAGATATCGACTCCGAGAAATGGCTTAGAGGCAATGCAGTCAGAAATTGACTCGATGCACTCAAACCAAGTCTGGACCTTGGTAGATCCACCAGAAGGTATAGTACCTATTGGGTGTAAATGGATCTTCAAGAGAAAGATTGGTGCAGATGGGAATGTGGAGACATTCAAGGCTAGACTAGTGGCAAAAGGTTATAGTCAACGCGAAGGCATTGACTATCAGGATACCTTTTCCCAGTAGCTATGCTAAAATCCATCCGCACATTGCTTGCCTGTTGCAGCCTATTTCGATTATGAAATATGGCAAATGGACGTGAAAATGGCATTCCTTAAATGGATATCTTGAGGAAGATATCTATATGGAACAGCCGCTAGGTTTCACATCCAGTGATACTGATCACAAGGTTTGCAAGCTGCAAAGGTCCATATATGGACTTAAGCAAGCATCTCGGAGCTGGAACACTCATTTCAATGATGTGATCAAAAAGTTTGGTTTCATCAAAAATGAAGAGGAACCATGTGTTTTCAAAAAGGTCAGTGGGAGCGCTGTTGTCTTCCTCGTATTGTACGTGGATGACATCCTCCTTATTGGGAATGATATTCCCATGTTGACCATCAGTCAAAATGTGGTTGTCCAAGGAATTCTCCATGAAAGACCTAGGTGAAGCATCCTTTATTCTAGGAATTAAGGTCTATAGGGATAGACCGAATAGGATGCTAGGACTTTCACAGAAGATGTACATAGAGGAAGTACTAAAGAGGTTTAGTATGGAAAACTCTAAGAGGGGATTAATACCCTTCAGACATGGTATTCATCTTTCCAAGAAGATGTGCCCTAGCACACCTGAGGAAATAGAACGCATGAGCAAGATCCCTTATGCTTCTGCAATAGGGAGCCTCATGTATGCCATGCTATGTACACGACCTGATATAGCCCATGCTGTGAGTGTCACAAGCAGATATCAGTCAAATCCAGGTGAAGAACACTGGACTTCTGTGAAATGTATCCTTAAGTACTTGAGAAGAACTAAGGATATGATGTTGGTCTTTGGTAATGGAGAACTCCAAGTCCAGGGATACACAGACTCGGACTTTCATGTCCGATATAGATGATCGAAAGTCGACATCTGGAGAGTCTGTTTGTGTGCAATGGTGGTGCTGTCAGCTGGAAAAGAGTTTCAAGCAAACCGTGATAGCAGATTCCACCATGGAAGCAGAATATATCGCTGCATCAGAGGCTATAAAGGAAGCATTCTGGTACAAGAAGTTTGCTGCAGAAATTCGAAAGTAATGCCATCAGATGCCATTCCTCTGTACTGCGACAACAATGGTGCCATAGCCCTTGCTAAGGAGCCGAGGTCTCACCAAAAATCCAAGCACATTGAGCGGTGATACCACCTCATCCGCGATTACCTCGAGAAGGGTTACGTCGAGGTCAAGAGAGTCAACTCGCAAACAATATGTGGCAGACCCACTTACAAAGCCGTTGGGCCAGCAGAAGATCGAAGCCCACCTTGAGAAGATGGGACTTAGACTTGTAGCCAATTGGCTTTAGGACAAGTGGGAGATTGTTAGATATATGTGCCCTAGAAGCCAGAATTGGCTGACACTTGTAATACACTTCTAGGGGCAAAATTATAATTTTGACTATAAATAATAAAATGGGATTATTTTCTATCACATATGTGTATTTAGTGTCTGTGATACATCCTTTGAGTTAATGGTAATGATAATTCATATTTTCAAGAGTTGAAAATTTAAGACATGAATTTAATCATTATTAACTCATAAAATGCTCCCGACCATAGGATCATCACGAGGATGGTGATTGATCCGGAAGGTTGGTGTACAATCGCTTCTCTTTAGTAGATGAGTCTTGAGTCTACATGGTGTGGAGACACCGGAGCGAGAGTACAGGTACTCGTTAGAGAACGAGGGCACTGAGCGTGACCACCTCGAGTAGTCATTAGGAAGTCTACCTTCTCGTCAATGACTGACTCGATGCTGCAGTAGTGTGTCTGGTTCTTTGACCTGAGGTGCATCGGCAGTTCACCTTGAGGGTGTTATAGTTTGACTACACCATTAACTCGGATCTCCTAGCCATATGGAAATCCTGAGGTGTATGTTGGCTATAGCATGTTCATTGTAGGAACTGGATTGCATCAAGATGGGAATCTATCTACCTCGGTGGATAGAGGAGCAGCCCTATGATGATCATGAGAATCAAGTCCAGAAGCCCATGGCCATGGCAGAGTGAAATAATAGAAAGAGTTTCTATTTAGATTTTCACATTCGGACTTGAATCGAATGATTACATCATATGACAGAGACTAGGGTTTGACGAGTTCACCTTAACCCTAATCTGATCGGGCTCAAGATAGAAGAACTTAATCACACAGGTAGCTGCACCAAGAGGTTCGCATTTTCAGCTCTGATGGGTTGCCACCATATACTGCTAGGTGTCACTGGTGGATTTTGGGAGCAATTAGAATGATTTAGATGATCGATCATTCTAGCTGTTCGAATCAGAAGAGTTCTGATCCATCGAAAGGAGTTTCGATGATGTCGATGATAGAGATCATGACATATCCCATTACCATACAGAACTGAACCTAACTGGGTCACACAAATAAGGGTTTGAATCTGGTGATCATCAATTGAACTAATCTAGTTCAATTGATCTGAATGAGATTCAATTAGGTTCAAGGAAAATCGTGCTAGCACTCGATTGAACCTAACGTTCTTCTTTTACTATCATTAAAAGTTGTCTCTGACTGAGCCAAAGGAGTTTGTGCTCACTTAGGTACCTTTACTTGGTCTGACTAGAGCTTGTCCAAGTCAGAAAAGGATTGTCTTAATTTATGAGATAAATTTGAGACAACACCTGCCATTTTCCATCATCTGCTAATTCTTGTCCTTTGACTTTAGTCAAACGTTGACCTTTGACCCTTGGACATCTGCCCATGCATCATGCACCCATAGGAGAGACTTATTGACCAAGTCCACCTACCATTTGGCAGGCAGATGGAGGGTGCATGCCTAGATGGAGAACTCCAAGTCAAGGGGTATACCGACTTAAATTTTATGTTCGATATAGATGATCGAAAGTCGACATCTGGGTGTTTGTTTATGTGCAATGGTGGGGCTGTCAGTTGAAAAAGTTTCAAGCAGACAATAATAGCAGATTCCACCATGGAAGCAGAATACATCGCTGCATCAGAAGCTACGAAGGAGGCATTTTGGTATAAGAAGTTTGCCGCAGAAATCAAAGTGATGCCATCAGATGCCAATCCACTGTACTGTGACAACAATGGCACCATAGCCCTTGCTAAGGAGCCGAGGTCTCATAAAAAATCCAAGCACATCAAACGGCGATACCACCTCATCCACGATTACCTCGAGAAAGGTTACATCGAGGTCAAGAGAGTTGACTCCATAGATAATGCGGCGGACCAACTTACAAAGCCATTGGGACAGTAGAAGATCGAAGCCCACCTTGAGAAGATGGGACTTAGATTTGTAACCAATTGGTTTTAGATCAAGTAGGAGTTTGTTAGATATGTGTGCCCTAGAAGTTAGAAAATATACTTCTAGGGGCAAAATTATAATTTTGACTATAAATAATAAAATGGATTCTTTTCTATCATAAATGTGTATTTAGTGTCTGTGATACATCCCTTGAGTTAATGGTAATAATAATTCTTATTTTCAAGAGTTGAAAATTTAAGACAAGAATTTTCATTATTAATTCATAAAATGCTCCTGATCGTAGGATCATCATGAGGATGGTGATTCATCCAGAAGGTTGGTGTGCAATCATTTCTTTATAGTAGATGAGTCTTGAGTCTATGGTGTTGAGATATCAGAGTGAGAGTACAAGTACTCATTAGAGAACGAGGGCACTAAGCATGACCACCTCGACCAATCATAAGGAAGTCTACCTTCTTATCGATGATTGACTCAAAGCTACAGTGGTGTGTCTAGTTCTTTGACTTGAGGTTAATCGATAGTTTACCTTGAGGGTGTTATAGTTTGACTACATCATGACTCGGTCTCCTAGCCATTTGGAATCCTGAGGTGTATGTTGGCTATAGCATGTTCATTGTAGGAATTGGATTGCACTAAGAGGGAATCTATCTACCTTGATGGATGAGGAGCAGCCCTATGATGATCATGAGAATCAAGTCCATAAGCCCATTGCCATGGCAGAGAGTGAAATAATAGAAAGAGTTTCTATTAAGATTTTTACATCGGACTTGAATCGAATAATTAAATCATATGATTGAAATTAGGGCTTGATGAGTTCACCTTAACCCTAATCTGATCGGGACTGAAGATAGAAGAACTTAATCATACAAGTAGCTGAACCAAGAGATTCATTTTTAATTTTGATGGGTTGCCACCATATTCTGCTAGATGTCACTGATGGATTTTGGGAGCAATTAGAATGATTTAGATTGTCGATCATTCTAGTTGTCTAAATCAGAAGAGTTCTGATCCATCAAAAGGAGTTTCGATGATGTCAATGATGGAGATCATGATATATCTAATTACAATATAGAACTGAACCTAACTAGGTCACACAAATAAGGGTTTGAATCTGGATATCATCAATTGGACTAACCTTGTTTGGTTGATTTGAATTAGATTCAATTAGGTTCAAGAAAATCGTGCTAGCACACGATTGAGCCTAACGTTCTTCTTCTATTATCATTAAAAGTTATCTCGACTGAGCCAAATATGTTTGTGCTCACTTAGGTACCTTTACCTAGTTTGACTAGAGTTTGTCCAGGTTAGAAAAGGATTGTCTTAATTTATGAGATAAATTTGAGACAACACCTGCCATTTTCCATCACTTGCTAATTCTTGTCTTTGACTTTGGTCAAACATTGACCTTTGACACTTGACATCTGCCCATATGTCATGCACCTATTGGAGAGTAGATAGGGGCTTGTCCCCTTGCTAGATATTGGAAAGGAGGGGGTGCATGCCTAGGGAGGCATGTGCCCATGGATAGGGACGCCTGGAGTCCCATTTGTATGGGACTCCATGTTGCTTCTTGGTTTCTACTTAGGTGGCCCATAACAATAGGCTTTGACCAGTCTTAGGTGCCATCTAAGGATGAATTAATGGGGCTCTCATCTGATTAGATTAGGTGATATCACCCCATCAATCAGATTTAGATCTGATTGCATGAAGCAACGTGATTGACCGAGATGATGTGGCACTGCATGGTGCAGCAGGGTCTATATAAACCCTATCTGCGCCCAACTTCAAAAGAGTTCTCTCTTAGCCCATGCCCCAAGGCTGCCCCTCTCCCTCCTTCATGCCATCTTCTGATCCTCTCTCTCCTCTCCATGCCCAAGGGAAATTGGGCTTCAGTTTGGTGCGATCCAGGCAAGAAAAAGCTAACGAGAAAGGAAAAATTTAGCACTGCTGCAGAGACGACTGCAGATCTTTGAAAGGAGTTTTAAAGATCCTCCAAATCAGATCCAGATCTAATTTTTGGAGAGATGATAAAGAAGTAGAAGATCTCTAGATCTAGCTTGAGTGGATACCAATAGAGGCCAGGCGCTTGCGTGGCTAGATCCAGAATCTCAGGCAATCAGTAGGATCATCAAAGGATAATCTGATTACCCAGCATCAAGGTATAAATTAAATCAGATTTAATTTATTTTCATTTTTATTTATTATATCTATAAAATTAGATCTGAAACATCTTAGATCTAATCTAGATATATGATCAAAATTTTTAAAATATCTCTCTTGATCCGATCAAATCTGAACGAACTTGATCTGAAAAATCAGGATTTTTTCTTTAGAAAGGGCATTCGAAATCCAAGAAGATGAGGGAGGAAGCTAAAACCCTTAAGTGGAAGAAGAACCGGGATCAGAGGAAGAAAACTCGAGCAAGAATGACTTTCGGATGATGGGAGAAGGCCTTAAATAGTCAAAGGCAATCCGAGGTAGTTATGATTGTGGATCGACTTCGGTCGATCTGCATGCACCGCGTGTCCCACTAATCATGACAGAGCAGTGGCGACAGATGGAGTCCTTTTGGTACCATACCTGGGGTAGAGTTTTAGTAGGAAATACGAAGAGTCATCTTCTCAAACTCATTTTAGATTTAAAAAGCTTCGACACCAGCATGATAAATGCCAAAACGTCTAATCCTGATGGGCATGGGAAGCCAAAAAGAACCTTGACAGTCGCATCTGCACTCCCTTAGAATTTTGAACTCGGGTGTGGGGGGACTATTATTGAGGGCGAACCCACTCCTGTCGATGTTTGGCTGGATGTCTAATTACTAAATGATCTCATCCCATAGT
Source organism: Cocos nucifera (assembly GCA_006176705.1). NCBI lineage: Eukaryota > Viridiplantae > Streptophyta > Magnoliopsida > Arecales > Arecaceae > Cocos > Cocos nucifera. The sequence goes on along the minus strand of QRFJ01005959.1, from coordinate 78,819 downwards.
GACGACCAAGATTGACCCTCGATCGAGTTTGCAAGATACCTCCGAACCTCGTCCAGATAAGCTTGAATGGCGGGGGTGGCCAAGCTCCTCCACCCTAGCAGTCAGCTCTCCCCGATCGCAAGTCTTCCAAACTTCTCCTTCAGTCAGACTTCTCCATCATAGGCAGGCTCCTTTCAGCCAACCTTCTTCGATCGCAAGTCTTTCGAACTTCTCCTTCAGTCGGACTTCTCCATCATGGGTAGGCTCCTTTCAGTCGACCTTCTCCAATCGTAAGTCTTTCAAACTTCTTCTTTAGCCAAACTCCTCCATCAGTCAGACTCCTTTCGGACTTCACCCTCAATCGAACTTCTTCGTTGATCGAACTCCTTCCGAATCCTTCTAGCAGACCTCCTTCCAAACTCCTCTAGTGGACTTTCTTTAGAATTTCTTTAGTGGACTTCCGAACCTCTTCCAGTCGAACTCCATGTAGTCATATGGGAGGGCCTCCACGCCTACACGGATCCAGCAATCTGTACAGCATGAATCCACTTACACACAGAAGACCCTGAAGGAGTCCGAACTCCTCTCAAATTGATGAAACTTGAAGCTCTTCACTGCCAGTGCCTACCTCCTCCGAACATCAATAATTAAATCTCAACCGTCTGCATGTCACAACAATAAACGTGCGGCGACAATAGACACTACTCTCCATAACAAATTTCATGCAGCCCCGAACGGCCCACTACCAGGCAGTTGCGATTGTCACTATTAATTTGTTATAGGCTTCGTCTATAAAAGAAATCCTCCAGATATGTTTTTCCTAAGCTCTCCTTCTCCTTCTCAAAATTTTGCTACTTTTTCTATTGAGCATTCCATTTTTGTTTGCCAAAAGAGCTGGCTTGATCGTCGGAGGGTCTTGCCAGAGCTACCACCATTTACTCCGAACGAAACTTGTTTTGCAGGTCACCGACGGTAATCCCATCTTCTCTGACTCTATCTCTGATTTCGATGAGAATCAGATTTTGCACCAATAGATTCTAACCCTAGGTCTAACCCAGTTAATAACCTGATCAAAGCTAACCCATTAACCATTAACACATATTTTATGAAATTGATAGGATCTTCAAATCACAAATCTAGATCCTAAACAATCACTTCTTAATTATGTTCAAGACTGATGGGGTAGGGTTTGGAACCTCAGAACTAGTTTTTGATTTCATGTTTTGAAATATTTTCAAAATGTAAACATTTTACATTGAATTATATTCAATTTATGGTTTTAGATATGAATTATTTCAATGTTTAGATCATGTCCTAGGATTTTGAATCTAAGATTTTGTAGAAAGTAAGTTCTCAATTTAAATTTTGCAAAGCACATATGTCATACATATAAATTCTAGATTCAAAAATTAAAACTACATATCTAGCACATGTATAAAAGGATCTAGATCAAAACATGAAATGCATATTATTTAGGTTTAATCTAAATAATCAAAAATTAATTAATTTTAGATTTAAAATTTAAAAATAAATCATAAATTATTTTAAATCTTATCTCACTTATTTATGATTTAGATTTTTCATATCAACACATACTAGGACAACCTCTCCACTGTAAGGTATAATCCTTACAGCAGGACAACCTTATAATTAGTATGTGCGACCTTTACATTATTTAGATCTCATTTAAATAATCTAAAATAGATCAAATATCTATTTATTTTAGATTTAAAATAAAATAAATGAATCATAAATCTACTTAGATCTTATCTAACTTATTCATGATTTATATTTTCATATCAGCATATACTAGGACAACCTTTTCATTATAAGGGGTTAACCTTACAACAGGACAATCTTATGATCAGTATGCATGATCTTGAAATATTATTTTTTAAATTTATTTTAAAGTATACATAATCATATCATAAAAGAACCTAGAGCTCTGATACCATTGTTGGAAAACTATGTAGGATTTCATGTATGTATTTCGAAACTTTTTTGATATTGAATGCAGCGAAAGACATAGATTAATTTAATTAACCTATTTATGCATATGATCTAATCACTAAACCCTATATCTAAGATCTATGATATATCAAGATTCAAACATAAATTTAAAAATAAAAATAAAGTGATATTGATCATATCAATACCCTAGATCATATATAGAAAATCCTAAATCACATCAAGGTCAAGAAGAGATCGAATCTCCTTACCTTTACATGGGTCCAGAACACCGCAGTTGATATCCATGGTTGTCTTCATTGCTCGAAGCCACATAGGTTGTCTGGCCTCTATAGGTTGTCCACACGAGGTAGCCATGATCAGAGGTTTGTCGAACGAAGATCCACTTGAAGTACTAGCTTCTTGCAGATCCATCTTGATGGTTGACATGAAAAGATTTTTTGAATCTCTTGAACTCTCTAAGAGAGGAGGATCTATAGGAGGATTAGGGGAGAAGATCAAGTTTTGGATCTTCCAAAAGGAAGAAGGAAAAAGTTTATGGAGGGACCCTTGTGAGAAGACCCATCTTCTCTTTCAGGACATAAACTATTGGTGTCCTAAACAAATCTCTATGCCTTAACAAGAGGAGACTCTCTCTTCTAGTATTCTCTCATTTCCTTTGTCTATTTCTCTCTAATTTTTCTCATTGAAAAGTCTCTCAAAAGATGGAGAATAAAAAGCTCAGAAAGAAACCTGAGAGAAGACCAATCTTCTCATCCTTTGCTCTCAATAGGACATGAACAATCCATGTCTTAAAGAGACCACCACGCCCAACACCTTGGAGTGCCCAACCACTCATGCCCCTCCCCCTATCTCTCTCTAAATTTTGCATGAAGTAATCAAGTTTTCTCATACTAAAAGCCCACATATAAGGGGCAGCCATGAGGAGTCACACTCCAACTTAAATTCCTAAAAGTTAGGAATCAAAACAAAGCAAGTATAGGGAGCGCCCAACTCTTGGGTGCCTCCCTATTTCTTTTAGGTGTGAGATACCATATTTTATGCTGAATATCATTCCTTTCCATGTACAAAATCAGATCTAATCTGATTCTTTTAGGCACTACACAGAAGGAAGATGTTTTGGATTGAAAGACTATCAAATAGAGTCCAAGGCATAACAACTTGCCTTATATTGACTAAGTCAATTATTATTCCAAAACCAGAAGAGAGTGGGGAATGAAAATCTTATGTAGAAATGAGAAATACTCATGTAAACTTCTAAGAAATAAATATAGGGTGTGGGAATCAAGCCGCAAGGGAGGAAGGAGAGTCTCAGTCCAACTGGGACTTTTCTAATTTGACTAGGTCAAACTTAATTTAAATCCTATTCTAATTAGAATTGATTCAACCTAATTAAAGGCAATCCTAGTCCAACTAGGATCCTTATTAAATGAGATTAAATTATATTTAAATCTAATTTAAATCTTAATTAAATTAGAAATTAGGTGCACTCAAGTCCTAATCAAATCGGAAATCAATCTCCCTTGTAATTGGCTTATCTCATAAACCAATTAAACTTGATCCAATCAAGTTCAAACCAATTCTAATTGAATCTAATTTAATTAGAATTGATCTCAACCTAATTACTCAATTAATTTAAGCTAATTAGTAATTCAATTATTAATTGATCCTCCTATAATACTTGCACTTGATCGATCATTAATCGCATTGATGATTCGTTCACTGAATGATTCTTAATCTTTGATTAACCATTTGATTAGATAGAAAACCTCTTGTGTGTGACTCCATATGTATGAATCTAAGTTGGTAGCATAGAAACCAATTTTTGTACCAATCAAAATGATCATCTAGCAATGGTACCCAATGTCCGGATAGATCGAATGTATGTAAAGCAACATTCTTAGAACTTTGGCCTATTGTTATCGTATAATTAATTTCTTTTATCCTTAATGCTCAGGATGACTATGGGTTGGATGTCACCACTCAAATAGTTCATCTATATTATATTTTCAAAATTTGCAAATTCTATGACTCCTAGCGAGGATTATTCAGGCCTAGGTTTTGCTAAATTAAAATACAATGAGACATTCGCTCCTAAAATTAATCAGGAGTGGTCAATCCTTTCTTGACTCGCACACCAACTCTACAAGTACTTGACTGCATCTAAAAGATTTTCATCACTATTTTAGAAATACAGATAGTTTGGTAGCAAAGTATAGTGAGTTGCTTGCAAGTCACCATGGTGATCTTAGGTCAAAGGGATACTTATACCCATAAGCCTTTGCTAGCTACTCTTGATAGTAGAGAGCTACATTGATCATGTTCAGTGTAGATGTACTCCTACATCTCACCTTTATGCCACACAAGTGTCTCTACACCATTGGTTACGAGAATAACCAATGTATATGTCATACAACAATCTATACTCGATAAGTTATTATCCTACTTAATAACTTATCATTTGGTCATGAATAAATTTGAGAACCATCTGATAAATTCTTCTTTATCAAATGATTGTGGTTCTAAGAATTTCATCATAACATAGAAGTTCATTTAAAAGAAATAAAATTTTTATAATGAATAATCCAAATAATTATTATTAATTGATAATTCATATAAAATTTTAATCATTTACAACTTAGATGATTGGCTTTAGGATACATTTTCTAACACTATCTTCTTCATCTATCTTCACATCCAAGCTTATCACCTCAAAACAAACCTGATTGAACTTTTGAATATGAGACATAAGATCTCCTCCTTCGAACATCCTCAGACTGTAAAGCTGCTCCTTCAATCACAACTTATTAGTCATGTTCTTCTCCATATAAGTGTTCTTCAGTTTTGTCCAGAGCCCCTCCATTGTGGTCATTGCACAAATCTTGGGTAACACCTAGTCAGCTAGACCCATCTTGATTGTACTAAAAGCAATCTCCTCTAACTCCTTCCAGTACTCAGCACTGTTCCTTTTCAATCTCTTTCTTACCAAAACCTTGTAGATCCTCTGCTGGACCAATAAATTCTTTATCCTTTATTGCCATAGGATAATGTTTCTTTCATCGTCAAAATTCTCGAAATCTATCTTGAATCCGCTTGATGCTATTACCACAATCAAGCCACAAGTAAAATTCTAACACCCTTCTATAATCACACATTAACAAACAAAGTCCTTTCCAAAAGATCTATATGCCCTAGATCTTCCTTCGAACCTTCTATATCACCTCTCCCCCATGTAGCACCTCTCCACCTTAATCAGGAGATAACCATGAAGAAGATAAGAAGATTTAAGATAAAAACCTAATGCAGCAGATCCTGGATGCAGAAACCCTAGGTGACTTTCTTCTCTCCACCATGCAAACCTACTTTGGTACCAAATGTTGGCATTAGAATCCTCACACGGACCATCGTTGGAACATGGTGATTAGCGAACAACCAGAGGGAGATCGCCACGATGTGGAAGCTAAGAGAAAGTAGATCGAGAATTGGGAGAGAAAGAGTATTAGAGAGTTTTGGAAGAAAGAGATTTTATTCAATCTATATTCAGCAATACAATCCTTGATCTAGTTACATGTATAGGTACCTATACAATAGAGTCAATCCCCAAGCTTAAGAAAACTCTCAAATCTAAACAAATTCGTGTATAGTTTTGATCCTACGATACTAAGTTGATCCAGTCTTCAACTGAGTTGGCTTACTTGGGATTGAGTAAACTCACTAAAGCATTGAGTCAACTCACCTACATATTGTGCCAGAGGTCCTAAAACATAGCTTTCTGTTTGGCCATTCCTTTGAGACATAGTCTACCAATCTTTAGACTGGGTTGACCCACCTTAAACTTAGTTGATCCAGTCTCAGGGTGATTTGACTAAGTTGCTGATGAAGCTCCTATCCAGGTTAATGGTTCTACTAGTTGGCTCCATACTTTCCATGGCCTCTTCTCACATATTCCCAAGGCTTGGGAGCACCACACCTGAGCTTATAAGAGGGACTTAATCCCTACTTCCTCCTATGATCGGATGGCCATGGTGATTAACTTATTCGAGTACTTGGCTACCAAGATGTAAATTCTTTATATCACATATGTACAACTAGATCTATATATCAAATATGCATACAAATATCTCATATATTTAGATCTAGTCTAATCATGCTGATTTTAATCAAAAACTCCTTTAAGATCTACTCAATGTTTCAAATCTCATTTGAAAAAGATCTGATTTAGATCAATGATCCATGCACAACCTGGCTTTAATACTAGTTGAAAGGATTGAGAATTGCATCAGATCGATTAGAGTCTAAAGCAGTGAATTTCAAAAATTTTAACCAACTTGGCACACAAGACATAGATCTAAATAAGATCAATAATCATGAAATCAGCATATTAAATAGAGAGGGATGTGATAACTCTTCATCACCTTGCATGAGTAGATGAACTCAACAATTCGAATATCATAGATCTAAAGGAGGTTTGCTATTGAGCCATGCACATGCCTGGCCTCTATAGGTATATACCGAGATCAACCTTTGATCATCCTTCTTGAGAGCCTCTCTGGATCTTAGATTAACTTTTAATCTTTCTCACAATCTCAATCTTTAAGAAATCACTTCTTTCTTTTCTTGGCACAAGACAACATTTGCCTAATAGCCTTAGATGAGTGGAGATATGGACACCCAACTCCTTAGCTTAGAAATAGAAGAGAAAGGGAGAGGTGGCATGGACACAATGAGAGGAGATGAAATCTGATTTTGTATTACTTGGCGAACCCTAAAAGGGTTGTCAATAAATAGACCGCTTGGTTCCAATTCAAAATTCAAACCAATAAAAAATAATGGCTAGTCTGAAGGGAAAATCCTGATTTTTTGGGATCAGATTCGCTCAGATCTGATTAGATCAAGAGGCATATTTCAAAAAAATTCTCCTATCAGATCCAGATCAGATCTAACACTTTTTAGATCTAATTTATAATCTGATAATTAAAAAAATAAAAATAAATTAATTCTAAATTAATTTTTATCTTGATCTTAGGTAATATGATTACCCGTTGATGATCCTACAGAAGCTCTAAGGTTCTGGATCTAGCCATGCAAGCTCCTGACCTCTACCAGTATCCACTCAGACTGGATCTAGATATCTTCTCCTTCTCTTTCTTTTCTCCAAAAATTAGATCTGGATCTAATTTGGAGGATCCTCAAAACACCTTCTGAAGATCACTCGTTGTCTCTGCAATAGTGCTGCCTTCTTTCTTTTTCGTCAGCCTTTCCTTACTTGACTTGCACTAATCAGAAGACCCAACTTCCTTGGATGTGGAGAGGAGAGAGAGGGCCAGAGGGTGGCATGGAGAAGGAAGAGGGGTAGCCTTAGGGCATAGCTTGGAAGAGGGGTTCTCAAAAGTGGGCGCAGATAGGGTTTTTTTATAGACTCTGTTGCGCCATGCAGTGCTGCATCATCCCGGCAAATCACGTTGCTTTGTTCAATCAGATCTAAATCTGATTAGTGGGATAACATCACCTGATCCAATCAGATGAGAGACCCATAGGTTCATTCTTAGATGGCACCTAAGACTGGTCAAAGTAGATACTCAAGGGCCACCTAAGTAGAAACCAAGAAACAACTTGGAGTCCCATCCGTATAGGACTCCAGCATCCCTATCCATGGGCGCATGCCATCCTAGGCGTGCACCCCCTTCTTTGCAATTTTCAGAGAGGGGACAAGCCCCTATCTACTCTTCAATAAGTGCATGACACATGGATAGATGTCCAAGGGTCAAAGGTCAATGTTTTACCAAGTCAAAGTACAAGAATTAGCAGATGATGAAAAATGGCAGGTGTTGTCTCAAATTTATCTCATAAATTAAGACAATTCTTTTCTAACTTGGACAAGCTTCAATCAGATCAGGTAAAGGTACCTGAGTGAGCACAAACCCATTTGGCTCAGTCGAGATAACTTTTAAGATAGAAGAAGGAGAATGTTAGACTCAATCGTGTGCTAGCATGATTTTCTTGAACCTAATTGAATCTTATTCAAATCAATTGAACTGAGTTAGTCCAATTGATAATATCCAGATCAAAACCCTTATTTGAGTGATCCAGTTAGGTTCAGTTCTATATGGTAATAGGATATATCATGATCTCCATCATCGACATCATCGAAACTCCTTTTGATGGATCAGAACTCTTCTGATTCAGACAACTTAGAATGATCGATCATCTAAATCATTCTAATTGCTCCCAAAATCCACAAGTGACACCTAGCAGCATATGGTGGCAACCCATCAAAACTGAAAATGAACCTCTCGGTGCAGCTACTTGTGTGATTAAGTTCTTCAATCTTGAGCTCCGATCAGATTAGGGTTAAGGTGAACTCGTCAAATCCTAATTTCTATCATATGATTTAATCATTCGATTCAAGTCCGATGTGAAAACCTTAATAGAAACTCTTTCTATTATTTCACTCTATCTGCCATGGCCATGGACTTATGGACTTGATTCTCATGATCATCATAGGATTGCTCCTCATCCACTGAGGTAGATAGATTCCATCTTAGTGCAATCCAATTCCTACAATGAACATGCTGTAGCCAACATATACCTCAAGATTCCGAATGGCTAGGAGACCGAGTTATGGTGTAGTCAAACTATAACACCCTGAAGATGAACTACCTATGCACCTTAGATCAAAGAATTAGAAACACCACTGCAGCATCGAGTTAGTCATCGACGAGAAGGTAGACTTCCTTATGACTACTCGAGATGGTCATGCTTAGTGCCCTCATTCTCTAACGAGCATCTGTACTCTCACTTTGGTGTCTCCACACTATAGACTCAAGACTCATCTACTACAAAGGAGTGATTGTACACTAACCTTCTGGATCAATCATCATCCTTATGATGATCCTACGGTTAGGAGCATTTTATGAGTTAATAAATGAAAATTCATGACTTAAATTTTCAACTCTTGAAAATATGAATTATCATTACCACTAACTCAAGGGATGTATCACAGACACTAAATACACTTATGTGATAGAAAATAATTCATTTTATTATTTATAATCAAAATTATAATTTTGCCCCTAGAAGTGTATTACAAGTGTCAGCCAATTCTGGCTTCTAGGGCACACATATCTAACAAACTCCCACTTGACCTAAAGCCAATTGGCTACAAATCTAAGTTCCATCTTCTCAAGGTGAGCTTCGATCTTCAGCTGGCCCAACGGCTTTGTAAGTGGATCCACCGCATTATCTGCGGAGTCGACTCTCTTGACCTTGACGTAACCCTTCTCGAGGTAATCGCTGATGAGGTGGTATCGCCGCTCGATGTGCTTAGATTTCTGGTGAGACCTCTGCTCCTTAGCAAGGGCTATGGTGCCATTGTTGTTGTAGTATAGAGGAATGGCATCTGATGGCATCACTCCGATCTCCGTGGCAAATTTTTTAAACTAGAATGCCTCCTTCACAACTTCTAACACAGTGATATATTCTGCTTCCATGGTGGAATCTGCTATCACTGTCTGTTTGGAACTTTTTCAACTGATAGCACCACCATTTCACACAAATAGACTTTCAGATGTCTACTTTCGATCATCTACATTGGACATAAAGTCCGAGTCTGTATACCCCTAGACTTGGAGTTCTCCATTACCAAAGATCAGTAATATATCCTTAGTTCTTCTCAAGTACTTAAGGATACATTTTACAGAAGTCTAGTGTTATTCATCTACATTCGACTGATATCTGCTCGTGACACTCACGGCATGTGCTATATCAGGTTGTGTACATAACATGGCATACATAAGGCTCCCTATTACTGAAGCACAAGGGATCTTGCTCATGCGTTCTATTTCCTCAGGTTTGCTAGGGCACATCTTCTTGGAAAGATGAATGCCATGCCTGAAGGATACTAAACCCCTCTTAGAGTTTTCAATACTAAACCTCTTTTGTACTTCCTCTATGTACATCTTCTGTGAAAGTTCTAGCATCCTATTTGGTCTATCTCTATAGACCTTAATTCCTAGAATAAAGGATGCTTCTCCTAAATCTTTCATGAAGAATTCTTTAGATAACCACATTTTAACTATGGTCAACATGGGAATATCATTTCTGATAAGGAGGATGTTATCCACGTATAATATGAGGAAGACAACAGTGCTCTCACTAATCTTTTTAAAGACACATAGCTCCTCATTTTTGATGAAACCAAATATTTTGATCACATCATTAAAATGAGTGTTCTAGCTTCGAGATGCTTGCTTAAGTCCATATATGGACCTTTGTAGCTTGCAAACCTTATGATCATCATCACTAGATGTGAAACCTAGCAGCTGTTCCATATAGATATCTTCCTAAAGATATCCATTTAATAATGCCATTTTCACGTCCATTTATCATATTTCATAATCAAAATAGGTTGCAACAGTAAGCAATGTACGAATAGATTTTAGCATAGCTACTGGTGAAAAGGTATCTTGAGAGTCAATGCCCTCGCATTGACTATAACCTTTTGCCACTAATCTAGCCTTGAATGTCTCCACATTCCCATCTGCACTAATCTTTCTCTTGAAGATCCATTTACACCTGATAGGTACTATACCTTCTGGTGGATCTACCAAGGTCCAGACTTGGTTTGGGTGTATCGAGTCAATTTTTGGCTTCATTGCCTCTAACCATTTCTCAGAGTCGATATCTGATATCACCTCGTTATAGGTTTTGGGATCATCATCATGAACCTCATTACCTATGAGGAATATTTCCTCTACATCCTCTGAAATAGTACCTAAGTATCTTTCAGAGGGACGAAAAACCCTTTTCGATCTACGAGGTGGAGGAGGTAGTGTATGGATTGGCTTAACCTGATTCGGTTCCATTTGGTCCAAGCTCGTTGCTCTTGTGAGACTTTCTCACCGAGCTTTATTTGCTTTCCAATGTCGCTATCTTGAATAAATTATTTTTCAAGAAAGATGGAATGTCGACTCACAATCACATTGTGATCTTCTGGAATGTTGAAATAATATCCTAATGACTCTTTAGGATATCCTATGAATCAAGCTCTAAAGGACATAAAGTCTAACTTGTCAGCTTGTTGTCTTTTGACATGAGCTGAACAACCCCAAATTCTGAGATGACTCAGACTTGATTTCTTACCATGCCATATCTCATACGGAGTGGTAGGAATGGTTTTAGAAGGAATCCTATTCAGTAAGTATATTGCAGTTATCAAATAGTATCCCCAAAGAAAATCAGGAAGATTTATGAAGCTCATCATGGATCAGACCATATCTAATAGGGTCCGATTCCTTCATTCTGAAACCCTGTTGAGTTGAGGTGTTCCTGGTGGAGTCCATTGAGAGATTATGCCATTTTCTTTGAGATAGTTCAAAAATTTCCGACTAAGGTATTCACCTCCTTGATCTGATCGAAGAACCTTAATGGGTTTTCTAATTTATTTTTCTACTTCATGTCTGAATTCTTTGAACTTTTCAAATACTTCAGACTTATGTCTCATAAGATACACATAACCATACCTTGATAAATCATTGATAAAGGTTATGAAGTAGAGTATGTTGCCTCTAGTTGGCACATCAAATGGGCTGCACACATCTATATGTGCTAAGGCAAGAAGATCCATGGCCCTTTCCCCATGTCCTACAAAAAGGAGATTAGTCATTTTGCCATGAAGATAGGATTCACAAATTGGATATGACTCGAAAGTCAATGGACTTAATAGCCCAGTTTTCTCTAATTTGTTAATCCTATCTTCTGCTATATGACCTAATCTTAGGTGCCATAGATACCTATCATTAGGACTATCCCTAGGACGTTTTGATTTTATGGCATTTACATTTTGCTAAAAGTTAAAAATAGATACATCAACATGTAACTGATAAAGACCGTTAATAAGGAAACCATTTGCAATTTTATTTCTTTCATAAAGAATGTTATAATGGTCCTTAAGAAAACTAATTACATAGCCTTCTACCGCAAGACAAGAATTAGAAATCAAATTCCTACTTGCTGCAGGTACATAATAACAGTCCTTTAATACTAAGTCTAAACCAGATGGTAGTCGAAGAGGATATGTTCCAATGGCCACGGCAGCAACCCTTGCTTCATTTTCGATGCGTAGGATCATCTCACCATCCCTCAGCCTCCTGCTATCCTCAAGACCCTGCATAGAAGTGCACAAGTGAGCACTAGAACCAAAGTTAAGCACCCAACTGGATGCAGAAGAAACCATAAGGTTAGACTCAATAACGAGCATACCTCCAGAAGGACATGCCTCCTTCTTCTTTAGGGTGGCCAGGTAGGTAGGGCATTTCTGCTTCCAGTGGCCATCATTATTGTAATGAAAATACTTTTCTTTGTTAGCAGCCTTCTTCTTCAACTCTGCCTTTTTTTCTTCCCTCCTTCCACCTTCTACTTTTTTGTAGACTTCTTCTTCTTTTCAAAAGACTTTCTCTTAGAAGAAGTCTATTCCATAGCAAGCACTGAGCCTTTAGATCCTTTCATAGAAAGCTCAGCGGTAACCAGCATATTCATAAGTTCAGCCAAGGAGTTTTGAAGTTTATGCATATGGTAGTTCATGATGAACTGCCCATATGCATCAGTCAAAGATTGCAGAATTATGTCATTCTGCAATCCAAGTCCAACCTCACTCCGAGCTTCTCAAGCTCTTCCAAGTCCTTGATCATTATCAGACAATGATCTTGGACTGACTGCCCATCACGCATCTTAGCCTTGAACAGTCGTTTAGTGACTTGATACTTGGCTGCATGACTCTGTTCACCAAACATCTCCTATAGGTGAGCCAACATTTGGTGAGCAGTTCTGATATCTTCATGTTGGTGCTGAAGCTCATCAGACATCGAGCCCAACATGTAGTATCTGACCTTATTATCTTCGTCAGTCCACTTATCCAGAGATGCTCTTTGTTCAGTGGATGGACGAGCTGGTAAGGTGGGAGGGTTCTGGTCCAATACATGAGTTAACTTTTCAGAACCCAAAATGATTTTGAAGTTTCGGAGCCAATCCTTGTAATTTGGTTCGGTCAGTCTATGGGTGTCCAGGATTCATGCTAGTGGGTTGGATGCAGACATTTTTCTATAGAGAGTCAAAGTTTCTAGTTAGATATTATAATTAAGACTTAACAAATTTATTTAAAAATTTTATTTTTAAACAAATTAGCTCCCACTATTTTCTTGGATCCCTACACTCCCTCTGTAGAGATGCAAAAATCTCCATGATTACTGATTTCTAGTGGGAGGTGCGGTCCCACCAATTGACTCATCACCTCACCTAATAGTTATTGGTGATGGGTTAGCCAATGAGTGAACAACTCTTGTTCAATGATTCTCTAATCATGGTGCACCCAAACTTGATCTCTAATTCATGAATCTCACCATGTCTGAAATATTGATTCACTCCTTAGTTAAGTCAAATCCACCATTTGCACGGATTGGATTCCTAATTGAGTCTCTCACTGTATCTAAAATATTGAGTCCAATTCATCCTCTAGCCCATAGCATCCAATGCCTAATAGACATGGTTGCATCTTTTCGGTGCAACTGAGCCACTATAACCAGTCGAGAATAATCAACCTCGAAAAGGGCCCGCACATCTACAATGGTGGAAGACCTTAGACTTAATCTTTTCTTAGGAAGATTTGATTTAGGTCTCATTAAACTAGACTTGACATAGTCATAACCATTATGACTAACCTAGTGGCATGGGTTAGCTCAGATTATTGACCACCTCAGATCAGAACTGAGTCAACAAACATGGCCAGGTAAGTGAGATTGGTGGAAGGGATATGCCATTAACTCGATAAGAATGCATTCGAGTCGAGTAGCTCCCAATTAAAAATCAGTCGATCGTATCTGCCAAACTTACCTTAGACACCAAATTATTGAGCCAGAATCAATCGAATTAGCCTACAATCCAGACTCTAACCACTGAGCCTAATTAGGTCTTAGCTTGATCGATCACATTCGTGACTCGATCTTGACCCAGACTTAATCCTATTAGGCTGGTCAATTTAAGCATTGTTGATCCCATCTAACCAACTCTTGATTCGGTTTGATCAACCGCTAGACCTAATTGAGCTACCCAAGCCCAAACCTAGATTTATGAATATGTCTTAGATCCAAAATTATCAATTTTAGACCTAATTGATATTTCATAAACTTAATTCTCAATTAAGTTAGGGTTCATAAACAAAAAATGTAAAAAGATCCTAGGGTTTCAGGATCTAGGGTTTTGCAGAAAGTAAGTTTTTATTTTCTGATTAAGGACGAATGCGCAGCACCCCTACACATCATAAGAACACCCCATCAAATGGGAGGAGAGGGTCTTTAAGACCTACTTTGTTCTTATGACCGAAACGGCCAAGGGGAACGCCTTAATCAGAAATACAACTAATCTACAAAAATAAATTAGATCTAAGCATATATCTCATATAAAAAATTAGATCTAATTAAAACATGTTTTGTATATATCACATATATCATGCATGCATATTTTTTAGATCTAAATTATCTCATAATCATCTAAAAAATTAAATTTAAATTTGATCATATCAAATAAAATTTAATTTAGACCTATTTGCAGAACTATTCTACAACTAGTCTAAACATGCAACTATCATATCTCATATGAATAATTTATTTTATTTTATTTTTATTTTTAGATCTAATTATAATATTTATAACATAAGAAAATAAAAAATAAATAGATTTAAAAATTACTTTTAATTAAATAAAAATTATGATCAAACTAGACTACACATAGAACAATTCTATTCCTAGTCTAGTTATGTATCTCATACATATTAGATCTAAATTAATTTATTTTTTTAATTTTTTGATTTTAGATATAATCACATATCACATGATATCTAAAATTACTAATTAATCAAATTAAATTAGATCTAAAAATAATAATAACCTAGCTCTAATACTAGTTGAAGGGGAAATCCTGATTTTTCGGGGTCAGGTTCGTTCAGATCTGATTGGATCGAGAGGCATATTTTAAAAAATTTTTTCTCTTAGATCTAGATCAGATCTAAAATTTTTTAAATCTAATTTATAATCTAATAATTAAAAAAATAAAACTAAATTAATTCTAAATTAATTTTTATCTAGATCATGGGTAATCTGATTACCCGTTGATGATCCTACGGAAGCTCTGAGGTTCTGGATCTAGCCATGCAAGCGCCTGGCCTCTATCGGTATCCACTCAGGCTGGATCTAGAGATCTTCTTCTTCTCTTTCTTTTTTTCAAAAATTAGATCTGGGTCTAATTTGGAGGATCTTCAAAATACCTTCTGAAGATCGCCCGTTATCTCTGCAGCAGTGCTGCCTTCTTCCTTTTTTGTCAGCCTTTCCTTGCTTGACTTGCACTAATCAGAAGACCCAACTTCCTTGGGCGTGGAGAGGAGAGAGAGGGCTAGAGGGTGGCATGGAGAAGGGAGAGGGGCAGCCTTGGGGCGTAGCTTGGAAGAGGGGTTCTCAAAAGTGGGCGCAGATAGGGTCTTTTTATAGACTCTACTGCGCCATGCAGTGCTACATTACCTTGGCCAATCACGTTGCTTCATTCAATCAGATCTAAATTTGATTGGTGGGATGACATCACCTGATCCAATCAGATGAGAGACCCACAGGTTCATTCTTAGATGGTGCCTAAGACTGGTCAAAGTAGATACCCAAGGGCCACCTAAGTAGAAACCAAGAAGCAACCTGGAGTCCCATTCATATGGGACTCCAGCATCCCTATCCATGGGCGCATGCCATCCTAGGCATGTGCCCCCTTCTCCTAATTTCTAGAGAGGGGACAAGCTTCTATCTGCTCTCCAATAAGTGCGTGAAACATGGGCAGATGTCCAAGGGTCAAAGGTCAACATTTGACCAAGTCAAAGTATAAGAATTAGCAGGTGATGAAAAATGGCATATGTTGTCTCAAATTTATCTCATAAATTAAGATAATCCTTTTCTAACTTGGACAAGCTCCAGTCAGACTGGGTAAAGGTATCTGAGTGAGCACAAATCCATTTGGCTCAGTCGAGATAACTTTTAAGATAGAAAAAGGAGAACATTAGGCTCAATCGTGTGCTAGCATGATTTTCTTGAACCTAATTGAATCTTATTCAAATTAATTGAACTGGGTTAGTCCAATTGATGATATCCAGATCCAAAACCTTGTTTGTATGATCCAGTTAGATGCAATTTTGTATGGTAATGGGACATGTCATAATCTCCATCATTGACATCATCGAAACTCCTTTCGATGGATCAGAACTCTTCTGATTCAGACAACTTAGAATGATCAATCATCTAAATCATTCTAATTGCTTCCAAAATTTACTAGTGACACCTAGCAGCATATGGTGGCAACCCATCAAAACTAAAAATGAACCTCTCGGTGCAGCTACTTGTGTGATTAAGTTCTTCTATCTTAAGCCTCGATCAGATTAGGGTTAAGGTGAACTCGTCAAACCCTAATTTCTATCATATGATTTAATCATTCGATTCAAGTCTGATGTGAAAATCTTAATAGAAACTCTTTCTATTATTTCACTCTATCTATCATGGCCATGACTTATGAACTTGATTCTCATGATCATCATAGGGCTGCTCCTCATCCATCGAGGTAGATAGATTCCATGTTGGTGCAATCCAATTCCTACAATGAACATGCTATAGCCAACATACACCTCAGGATTTCGAATGGCTAGGAGATCAAGTCATGGTGTAGTCAAACTATAACACCCTCAAGGTAAACTGCTGATGCATCTCAAGTCAAAGAATCAGACACACCACTGCAGCATCGAGTCAGTCATCGACGAGAAGGTAGACTTTCTTATGACTACTCAAGGTGGTCACGCTCTGTGCCCTCGTTCTCTAACGAGTATCTATAATCTCACTCCAATGTCTCCACACCGTAGACTCAAGACTCATCTACTATAAAGAAGCGATTGTATACTAACCTTTCAGATCAATCATCATCCTCATGATGATCCTACGGTCAGGAGCATTTTATGAGTTAATAAATAAAAATTCTTGACTTAAATTTTCAACTCTTGAAAATATGAATTATCATTACCACTAACTCAAGGGATGTATCACAGACACTAAATACACTTATGTGATAGAAAATAACCCATTTTATTATTTATAGTCAAAATTATAATTTTGCCCCTAGAAGTGTATTACAAGTGTCAGCCAATTCTGGCTTCTAAGGCACACATATCTAACATAGTCATCGTCTCATAATGATACCTTCCATTAAATCAAAATTTCTCTCCAAGAAAAATTAATCAAAAAGGAAATGTTATCTCTCCCAAATAGGTAAGTAGAGTAGAAGGCAACACTTGGCATCCACTGGTCCTCATCCATGCAAGAGTGAGAGGGGGCATATTTTAAGCATGCATTTCGAAACTTTTCCAAATAAAATACAGTGAAAGACTATAGATTAATCTAATTAATCTATGCATGCTATGATCTAATCATAATAAACCCTATGCTAGGATCAAGACATGGTATATATGTCTAAGAAAAATGAGAGCATAGAATAGTAAATTAGATTTACTATCCTACTCATGTTCAAAACATGATACTTGAGTGCGGATAGATGATCTCCATAATCTAAAATCCATGGATAGAGGCTCCTCACATCATGATGTAGCTACACAGATCATTCAGCCTCTGTGGATGATCCACATGAAGCTCTTGATTCCAATCAGCTCCACTAGAGTGCTAGCTCCTCATTGGAATCTTTGATGACTGATCTTGATCGATCTCGATCGATCTTCTTCTCTTGATTACCTAGATGCTCTAGCAGACTAGAAGACATACTATGGAGGATGAGGAATGGATGTGAAAAAATTTGTGATGATCTGATGCTCATAGAACTCAATCTCTCCTCCCAAACCCCTAGATCAAAATCCTAGAGAAAACCACACCAGGAAACCCTAGAGTCTCCACTCTCAAGAATTTTTTGACTCTCAAATCACATGCTCAGAAGTCCTTAAGCCTTTCTCTAATTTTTTGCATGAGAAATCCTTTCAAAAAGGTATCACACGCTCCATCTTAGATCCATCTAAGATAAGGAAAGAAAGAATAAAAAGGACTCTTGGAAGACCCTTGCACCCAAAAATGCTCTCACACCCTCTTTCTTTGGATTTTTCCATGAAACCACTTTTCATAGGCAGAAGGACTCTCCTATCTGGGGATTTTTCCATGAAACCACTTTTCATAGGCAGAAGGACTCTCCTATCTACACATACTTCACTAAGATCTTATCTTAAATGCCCAACCAAAGAAAAGGAAATAAAAGAAATGGTGTGTGAGTAGAAGTGAAAAATTATGCAAGAGTTTTTCTCTCTAGACTTTTCTCATGCCTAGATACCATGCCCCAACTCTCAAGTATTCTCTTCCCAAAAGGACTCTTCCTCATGCACACCCACATTAAGATCATTTCTTAAAAAGGGTGACAAAAGGGTGGAGAATGTGCATGAGGATTGGATAAGGATGGGAGGTTGAAGTTGTTTCAACCTCCCACTTGAATTCAAAATTCAAGTATTATCCTATCTTCCTCTAATGCCTAGACTTGGTCAAAAGAGAGAAAAGTGGGGTATGGAACCTCTTCTAGGCATGGAAAAAAAACTCATGATAGATCTAAAATCTTCGTGAAGGTGGGCATGGGTCAAACAGTCAAGACGCAAGGAGGTAGTTCAAATTTATTTGGACTCTTTGATTTATCCAATTAGATTTCATCCAAATCCATTTGGCCAAACCAAATTAGATTAGAATAAATCTAATCAAATTAGACTTAATCCATCTTAATTAAATTCTAATCAAATAAAAAATTAATTAAGTTCAAGTCTTGATCAGATCAAGGATCAATCTTCTTTAGTGATTAAGTCATCTCATAACCTAATCATATCAAATTGAATTCAATTTGATTAGATCTGATTCAAACCTCATTGCTTAATCAAATTAAGCTAATCAGCAATCTAATTGCTAATTAATCCTCTAATAATGATAGAGTCCCCGTCCACTAGTAATATCCTGAACTAGCAAAATAATAGATTAAAAGATTCATGTTCAAGTATGTTTGGCGTAGTAATTCATTTATGGTATATTTAAGCAAAAATTATGACTATCTACCATTATGAGTTCTAAAAATTTTTTAAGTCTGAAAGCTAGCACCAATATGGAGAGCTATATAAAATATATATTTTTTGAAAGCCAAAATTGATGGTAAATGATTCTTAAATATTGGTGAGTTATAAAATAATTTTTAATAAATTTTAATATACTTTAACCTATTCATTCTGAAGAAAGAAAGATTTAAAAATTTTTGATTGAATAAATATGAACTAGAACCCATGTTTTGATATCTTATTCTTAAGAATTTTAATTTTTTTGATATTGTTATTGATTTCAAATAAGGGGATATTTTTTATTTACATTTATATTTTAAAGTTAATGAAAAGTAAAATAAATGAGGATATTAACTTAAAATAAGTAAATATAAATAAGAAGAGTATTAAGCAAGTCACTTGGAATGAGTGATACTTTAAGAAAAGTAGTTTTTGAAACCTAGGAAAAAGGATTGACACTTGTCCAAGAGGTGTTGACCTTGTCTCAAAAAAATAGAGAGGAAGATTTTTAGAAAGTTTTGTGGTGGCACTGAAAGGGGTCGACACTTGCCTAATAGGTGTCGATATTTTTTCTTGAGGGGACAACCTGAGGGATGACCTATTTGAGGAAGGGACTGCTCTAGGGGTTGACCTATTTTAGGGTGTCGACCCTTTTCTCTAAGATGTCGATTCTAATCACGAAAATTTTTGGGAGTAGGTTTTAACCAAGAGGGTTTTTAGTTGAAGTTTTAAAATAATTTTTCATGGGATGATAGAGCAGTTTGAGGATATAAACAAAGAACTAGAAATTCATTTGAGCAATACCTAGAAAGTTAGAATTGGATGGATAACTCATGGGTTGACACCTAGCAAATCTTTCCCTTAGTTTATTTTTTTTCCAAAATAAAGCCACCGGTTCCTTTTGGGTTGCTTTTCTGAGTTCTTTAGCTAAACAAAAAGGTTAGAAGAGAAGGAAAGGGCCAGAGAAGGTGTGTTCTTGGTTAAAGGATTTGAGGAATTCAACTAGAACAAAGGAGATTTGGTGATGAGATAAATTAAAGAATGAAAGGATGTTGAACGTGGGAAGAAAAGAAGTAGGTTTCAGAGTTTCTATAGGATTTTAGCAACTTGAGGTAAGATTTTTAATCTTTAAACTTGATTTAAAGTGAGCCTTGGAAGATTGTTTTATATTTGATGTTTTGGTAAATTGAATGATGAATTTAGAAAATGAATTGGAAGAGGAAGCACACTATTTTTCATTTTCAAAACATTTCTTGGTTGGATAACAAATAAATTGAGAATTTTGTATAACTGAATCTAAAATAGATTATGAAGATTAAAGTACAGCAAGAGTTGCTGGAAATCTTTAGGTTATGTTGAGGTTTGATCAACTTAGACCAAAACAAGCAAGATAGAAGAGTTAAAGGCAAGCCTAGAGCATGCATAGTTTTGATGATGCATCATGTAATATTATATTTATCAATGTTTACTAATGTTATGGGAAAGGAAGAAGACTCTCGAGGGGTGCTTTGAATGAATCAAGCACTAAGGTATTGTAGTAGCTAGCTGGAGGTGAGTAGTTTTCATATTTAACTTTGGTGTTTTTCTTATTATATTTTGCTATGAAAAGATTAACTTTGGAATGAAGCTAACTTTGGTTATTCTTTAGCTTATACATATGCTTTTGTGTAAGCTTGAAAAATAAAATATGAATTTGGTTGAAATATTGCTCAGAGATGTGGATGCATGTGTAAATCTAATTCGGGATGAAATTTCATGTTCATCAACAATTCTTTGTTTTTATTTTTTAGCTTTTAGAACATCATTTCTCAATGTTCGAGAAGTTATTTAGCATTTGTTTTGAAAAGGATTGCCCATAGGAAGTTTTCTAGGAGGAAAATTTGATAGAACACCATAGCTAGCAGTAGATGGCATTAGTCTTGATGCACCATATTTTATTTTTTCTAGCTAGCACGGGTGGTGCTAGCTCGACGTGTTTGGACAACATAGCCAGTTTTATTTTTTCTAGCTAACAAGGATGGTGTTAGCCCAACATGTTGATACACACGTGCGATTTTGGCGAAGTCTCGGGTAAATGAATAACTATTTGGTTCTGAATTAAAGATCTCCCTTCATGTGCTGGTTATATGGTTACTTTAACATTCGGTACATTATATGTGATCTATTCATTAATCATTGTTTAGATAATTATTCGAATTGTAGTTATTAGAGGAACGTGTTTTCTTTTATTTGTTCTATTTTGTTTCTGCATCTATTTTGTTGCGCTACTTGACTGGAAAGGCTATTATGTTTATGTTTTGGAAAAGTCGTCAACATGCTTTTGATCTAAAGTACTCGTGCCTGAGCTTGTTCTATTTCTATTATAAATATATTATCACTCACTGAGACTTTAGTCTCATTACCCTCACTTCTTTTGTTTGCAGCTTTGAAGTTTGCAGTATCCTAGTTCAACTATGCTAGAGTTGAGAAGGATCTAGATTCCTCATCTTAATAGGAGTAGTCATCCTTTTTGGTGAACCCAGTACTTGCATGTGTGGGCATCTACTTTTGTTATCCTATAGTTGTGTTCCTTTTGATATATCTTGGTTATGTATAAACTCTAGATATGCTCCATTATCTATAGGCAGATCTAGCTTCCACTATGTTTATATAATTAGAATGATTGTATGTATAGATATGTAAAATATGCTAGATTAAGCAGGTAATTGTACCTTTGGGAATGCCCAACTTTTAAGAAAAATTCTATCAATTTTTGGTAGAAGTTATATATTTAATTTATCCAATTTGATATCTTCATTAGGCTTGCTAGGTTGGCTAGTCCATCCTATGTGCTGGTCATGACCTCGAGATCGGGTCATGACACCAGTAAGACTTAGGAAGGCAAAGTTTCAGTCCAATGGGACTCTTGATTATAGAGTCTCAGACCATTAGGACTCTTGAACAACCATCAGATTAGGTAGGAACTTCTATTGTGTATGACCCTATAGGTTCGAACACTAAGTTGATAGCATGGGAATTAATTTTCTGTACCAATCGATGTGACTATCTAGCAATGGTATCCGAGGTCTGGATAGATCGAATAGTCACAACATAACATCCATGAACTTATGGCATATGGTTATTGTATAATTCATCCTCTTGACTTCAATACTCAAAGGATGACCTAGGGTTTAACTATCATCCCTGAAAAAGTCATCCACATGGTATTTCAAATTTTAATATCCATTATATAGATTACCTAAGATGAGGTTTTGCTAAATTGAAATACAATGATGCATTTTCTCCAACACTTGGAGGGGTCAATCCCATATTGACTTATGCACCGACTAAACAAGTACTTGACTGCACCCAAAAACCTTCCATCACTGAATTAGAAATTCAGATAGTCCGACAAGTATAGTGAGTTGCTTGAAAGTCATAATGGTAATCTCAGGTCTAAGGGATACTTATATCCATGTCCTTCATAAGCAACTCTTGATAGTAGAGAGCTCCATAGTTGGGTCATGTTTAGTGAAATGTATCCCTACATTTCAGCAACATGCCATATTAGTGTCTCCACCTCCTTGGTTAATAGGACAATCAATCCATATGGCACACAATAACCTATACTCGATAAACGTTATCATCCTAAGTAACAACATATCATTTGGTCGTGAACAGATTTAAGGACTAAATGATATATGCTTCTTTATCGATTCTAAATAGTCCTAAGGACTTCATCACAAAAGAGTTCATAAAGAAAGATGCACAAAATTGATGAAAAATAAGAATAATAATTTTATTTATTTAATAATTTAATTATAAATTATAATAAGCTGAACCGTCTATAACCTAGATAATTGACATTAAGATATATTTTTCAATAACTCCCACTTAGACTAATGCTATTCAAAATAGTATCATATACCCATCTTCCATTTGTGATTATCAAACTCTTTGATTTCGAGTGCTTTAATAAATGGATTGGCCTTGTTCTCCTTTCTATCAGTCTTCTGAAGCTCGACGTCACCTCACTCTACTATTTCTCGTATAAGATGATAGCGATGCAGAATATGCTTGGTGCGCTGATGTGCCTTTGGCTCTTTTGCTTGAGCTATGGCTCCAGTGCTGTCACAGTAAAGTAGAACCGGACTATCCAAGGAGGGTGTCACTCCCAGATCGCTGATAAACTTTCATAGCCATACAGCTTCCTTTATAGCATTAGATGCCACTACATACTCTACCTCGCATATAGAATCGGCTAGAGTGTACTGCTTAGAACTCTTCTAGCAAACCACTCCACCATTCAAGGTAAATATATATCCTAACATACTCTTATTATCATCATGATCAACTAAAAACTAAAATCAATATATCTCATAAGTTTCAAGTCACCATCTCGATAAATGAGCCACTGGTCCTTATATTTCTCAAATATTTCAGGATTGTCTTTACAACCTTCTCATGATTCTCACCTGGATTAGACTGATATCTACTCACTATTCCTAGTTAGTATGTCACATCTAGTCTCGTATATATGATGGCATACATAATAGAATCCATTATTGAAGCATATGGTATTCTACTCATACACTCTCACTTGAGGAGTTGTTGGACAATTCCTCTTCAAGAAAAAAGTTTTATGGCCTATCGAAAGATAGTCTTTCTTGAAATTCACCATGCTGAACTGCTTCAAAATGGTATCGATGTACATGAACTGAAATAACCCAAGCAATCTTTTAGATCTACCTCTATAGATCTTTATCTCTAGGACGTAGAAAGCTTCTCCCAAGTCCTTCATGGAGAATTGAGATGACAAACAAACCTTAATTCCTTATAATGCAAGGATGCTATTCCTGATTAAGATAATAGCATCCATATACAAAATAAGAAATGCCACTATAGAACTATTAGCCTATTTATATATGCAAGATTCTTCTTCATTCTTAATGAAGCCATACATTCTGATTACTTTATCAAAATGCATATTCTAACTTCGAGATGCCTACTTCAATCCATAAATGGATATTTGAAGCTTGCACACCTTGAACTCGTCTATGGATGTGAACTCCTTAGGCTATATCATATATACCTTTTTATCTAACTCTCCATTTAGGAAAGTTGTCTTCACATCCATTTGTCAGATCTCATAGTCCGGATGTACTGCTATCGTAAGCATAATCTGAAAAGACTTGAGCATTGCTACCAAAGAAAATATCTCCTTATAGTCAATACCATAATGCTGATGATATTCCTTGGCAACCAAATGAGCTTTATAGGTCTCCACCTTCCCATCTGCACCCCTTTTTTTTTGAAAATTCACTTACACTCAATTGATTTTACCTCTTTAAGTGGATCAACTAGTGTCCATACACTGTTAACCTTTATGGACTCCATTTTGAATATCATGTCTTCTAGCCACTTATCAGAGTTGGATCTTTGCATGGCATCCTTATAGATAATTGAATCCTCATTATTCTCATCGAGTTCAATAGAACTACCATTTTGGACCAAGAAACCATAGTATTTATCCAACTAACATGGTAGTCTATTAGATCACCTCAAGGGTGCCTCAATAATGGGCTCTGGGTTTGATATTATCAAATCCAGTTCTGTAGGTTCACTAGAATATGTCGATTCTTCTACCTCTCGAACTTCATCGTGTTTAACTTTAGAGGCAGTAGTTCCTTCCCTAAGGAACTCTTTTTCCAAAAAGATCGTCCTATTGCTGACGAACATCTTTTGTTCTTAAGGTAGAAGGAATATCCCTTAGTTTTCTTGGGCTATCCTATGAACAAGCATCTATTTGACCTAGGTCCAAGCTTTCTATCTACAAACGTTTGATATAAGTCGAACATCTCAAAATCCTTAGGTAAGAGAATATCGGTTCATGCCCTATCCATATCTTATATGGAGTCTTTACAACAGATTTGCTCAGAACATTATTCGAAATAAAATAAGTAGTCTCAAGTGCATAATCCCAAAAAGAAATTGGTAAACTTGCAAAGCTTATCTGTTGCCCAGCTATGCAACCCAAGAAGGGGGGTGAATTAGATTTTTCAAAATTTTAATGCTAATTTAAAATTATCAAGATTGAATGATGATATGCAAGTAGTGTGTGTGAAGCAATTTAGGTTAGATAAATATATAAAAGATTAGAAAGCAAAAATTTAATAAACTAAGAAAAAAAAGATAGAAAGCACACCATAAATAATAAAGATTTATAGTGGTTCGGTACTTTTCTAGCACCTACATCCACTCCCCAAGCTCTTACTTAAAAATTCAAATCCTCTAAATATATTCAACTAGAATACAATGTCGGTACCTCCGACTCTAGCTATCCTAAGCTAGCATACTTATTTTTTGGATACAAGCCAATCTAATACACTCTAATTTATGGCTCGAAACAACCCTCCCAAGTTTTGAAATCCTTTCAAAACTTAAATCAAAATAATAAAGCAGAGTATAAGAGTTAATGACAATCAAATACAAGTTTAGCTTTCTTAATGAGCAAATAAAATCTTAAGAATACTTTTCATAATAATGGAGGAAGTTTTCCTGATTCTTCTCAAGATTGTTGGAGACTTGAATGAGCTCTTGAGAGATTGGTGAACTTGAAACGAAAGCTTCTTTATTTGAAGATGACTTTTGCTTAGGACTGAATTGAATCTTATGAAATCTCTTATGTTTTTCTTCTTTTTATAGCTTTTTAAATCTTCAATGGGTGGAGGAGAGAATCCTTGACAAGACTTGTAGCCATTGGAGATCTTAAAGAAAGTATTAAAAGCTGCCAAAATGGGATAAAACTAGCCATTGTAGAAGATTTTATCATAGGGGTCGACTCATGGGTCGACCTCTGGCACAAGGGTCGACCTCTAAGACAAAATATAGAAAATTGGTTGTTCTATATTTTTGACCTTTGAAATAGTAGAGATCGATCCTAGGAGGTCGACCTTTGAGTTAGAACCTAGAAAATTGGTTGTTCTATATTTTTGGCCTTTGGAACAGTAGAGGTTGACCCTGGGATCGACCCTTGGCATAGAGACAGCATGCCAAATAGCCCGTTTTAGCAGGGGTAGACCTAGGGGTCGACCCTTTTGTTTCAAACTTAATTTTTTCCTAAAATATGCATCCAAAAATTATGGAACTACCTCCAAAGAATCAAAAATCTTCTATACTTGCTCTTGACGCTCTCAGATCAAAACTTGATAAAATTATGATTTTGCTCCTGAAATACAAAAAGTCTTTTTTCAAGCCAAATTCATTATTAATTCTCTCAAATACTTTGTAATCATCAAAATCAATTCTTGGAGCAACAATCTTCTCATTTTTTATGATGACAAAATATTTGAGCATAAGTAAAAAATAAAGCATGTAGAAACCTACATCACTTACTAGAATAACATATTTAGTTATTTAATAAATATTGCATAAAGAATAGTTTGAAGATTACTTATGGTTAGACATTCAAATTATTTGCAAAAGTGTTTGACTTACTTATTTCTTTGGTCAATTTTACTTCAATTTTGCTTACAGCCTAATTTTATTTACTCTACTCGTCCTTTTTGACATCATCAGATAAGATCTTAAGAAATTTTAAAATTCAAAAAGAAAAAGCCTCCCTCTTAAATTATTCCATATGTTTTTCTATTAGAATAAGAGTTTATAATAAAACTTTCAATTAGCTTATATACAACACAGTGTTTATAGCATATCATAATAGAATTTTAGCTAATTCACAGAAGTTACATTTCACATCATTCAAATAATATCATGAGAGTTAGGCCATCAAAACATACAAAATTCATGGATACAAGTATCCATGACCCAAGCAGCCAATAGTACAAATGCCATAAGTTAGATCCAAAAAAAATATAATCAACCATGACTTGATCAACAACTCATAAAAATAACTTGGAGATACTAGATCATAATCTAATACAAAGATGCTAAACAAAATCTAGTAAAGATCATGATTGAAAGCATTTGAATCAGATATGAAATCAGAGATGTGATGGAGTGTGTCAAATGATAGATGTATCAAATTCAGAAAATTAAATCAAAAATTTAAAAAATTGAATCAAATCAAATGAATCAGCTCTTCTTTAAAAGCTTATCATTTGAATTTTTTTTCTTTACAAAAAAATAGCTTAAACTCAAATATCAAAGCCTCTCCTCCTTTTTGAATGAATATGATTCTTTGAATAGATTTTCAAGTATGTACTTTTAAGCTTTAAGAGGATTAGAGCTTATTAAAGATTTGAATAGTGAAATCAAGAACAACATTTAATTCATTATTCATTCTTTTCTTTTCTTAAATAAATTTCAATCAATTAAGCTCGAAAAAGATATATATCAGAAATATATCAAAAAAAGTAAAGATAGTATCATAGCAAAATTGATTTTACAAAGATTTCGAAAGGCATATTAAAAATTTGTATTATATTTATATTTTTAAATGAGTTTTAACATTAAAAGTATGCATCAAAATTAATTTATTTGGAGTGAGAATATATTTTAAATTAGTTTTAACTTTGATTAGTTATCAAAAATGAATTGGCAATCAAATCAATTAAATTTAAACTGTATAATCACATGAAGGCTTAAGTAAAAAGGATCATAAAATAATCAAAGTTCATTATCCTTAAGTTAAATTAATTAGAATGTTCAGTCAAGGCTAACTAAATAATATTTAACAAACAAACATCTTTTCTCTTATTTAACAAACAAATATCTAATACCAGTAAATACCAAAAAAATCATCACATAATATTTTCTCCCCCTCCTTTTCATAATTATTGTTCGATAAATTTATCTTTTAGCTTTTCTTCCCCATTTTGAAAGAATACAAAAAATTTAGAATGAATATCTCTTTTTTTTTTAAAAAAAATTCTATTTATGAACAACATGGATTAAAAACATATCTTCCTCTTTTTGAATAAAATAAATGTATTAAATAAAATTATTTTAAACTTCAAAGATTCAAGAGA
Source organism: Cocos nucifera (assembly GCA_006176705.1). Taxonomy (NCBI): domain Eukaryota; kingdom Viridiplantae; phylum Streptophyta; class Magnoliopsida; order Arecales; family Arecaceae; genus Cocos; species Cocos nucifera. The sequence continues at coordinate 50,748 of QRFJ01005959.1, read as the reverse complement.
GATAGAATATTTTAAAGATTAAAGATTTTAAATAGACCATACAAAGCAAATTACAAGATGTATTTAGTTTTTCAGGGATCATCTATTTTTTCTTTTATTATTATATAAATATTTTTTAAGATCAATAAAATATAAGACAAATATTAAGCTGTCTGATATTAATTGATTAAAAACTAAAATTCTCTTTGAATATTTGATTTTAATAGCTTCTTTGAAATATTTTGCTTGACATCAATATCAAAAGACTTAAAAGGAATAGTTTTCTTAAATTTATTTTTCAAAATTAATCAATCTAAACAAGGTAAGAATATTCATCAATAATCTTCTTTTAAGATTAAAAATAATTTTTTGATACTAATTAATTTTTTAAAAAAATAAAATGATCAAAATGTGTAAAATATAAATAGTTGCTTAAAATAAATCAAATGATCAAAATCATTAGAATGCATAAATAAATCCATGAAACAAGTAAAGTATAATTGTTTATCCATGATTTTTTTATTAAGTTTAAAAGTAATTTTTCTTTTTATAGTAAAGAAAAAGATAAGAAGGATGGATAATTTTTAACATAAAGCAATAAAATTAACTCTCAAGGATTGATCCAAAAATATTAGTAGAGATAATGTTAGATGTATGTCCTAGAAGTCAGATTAGCTAAATACTTGTAATACACTTCTAAGAATAATTTTATAATTTTTATTATAAATTAATAAAAAAATTATTTTCTATCATAGTGTGTATTTAAAGTATCTATGATACATCCTTTGAGATAATGGTAATGATAATTTATATTTTAAAAGAGTTAAAAATTTAAGACATGAATTTTTATAATTAACTCATAAATAGCTCTCGACCATAGGATCATCACAAGAATGGTGATCGATTTGAAAAGTTGGTGTATGATCATTTTCTTAGGATATTTATGTCTTTAGTCTATGATGTGGAGACATCGAAATGAGAGTACAGATACTCGTTAGAGAATGAGGGCACTGAGCATGACTATCTCGAGCAGTCATAAGAAAGTCTACCTTCTCATCGATGATTGGCTCGATGCTGTAGTGGTGTGTCTAGTTCTTTGATCTGAGATGCATCAATAATTCACCTAGAGGATGTTATAGTTTGACTATACCATAACTTGATCTCCTAGTCATTCAGAATTTTGAGGTGTATGTTGGCTATAGCATGTTCATTGGAGGAATTGGATTGCACCAACAGGAGATCTATCTACCTTGATAGATGAGGAGCAGCTCTATGATAATCATGAGATTGAGTTCTTAAGCTCATGGTTATGGTATAGTGAAGATGATAGAAAGAGTTTCTATTAGAATTTCATATTGGACTCGAATCGAATGATTAATTCATATGATGGATATTGGGTTTGACAAGTTCACCTTAACCCTAATCTGATTGGGGCTAAAGATAGAAGAATCTAATCACACAGGTAACTACACTGAGAGATTCATTTTTAGTTTTGATGGGTTGCCACCATATACTGCTAGGTGTCATTGGTGGATTTTGAGATCAATTAGAATGATTTTGATGATCAATCATTCTAATTGTATGAATCAGAAAAGTTCTGGTCCATCGAAAGGTAATTCGATGATGTCGATGATGGAGATCATGACATGTCTTATTACCATACAGAATTGAACCTAACTAGATCACACAAATAAGGATTTGGGTTTGGATGTCATCAATTGAGCTAACCCAGTTTGATTGATTTGGATTAGATCCAATCAGATTCAATGTAATTGTGCTAGCACACGATTGAGCCTAACTTTCTTCTTCTGTAATCTTTCTGATTCATCGCAATTGAGTCGAATTTGATTTGACTCATTTTTGTATTTTGAATGAGTTTATTTTCATCTGACTGGAATAAGTTCAGATAAGATTATTTGTAGAAATTAAATCCATTCATAGTCAAATTTGACTAGGGTCAAAAGTTGACCTAATTGAGAGAATTAAGGGTCACCTGATCAGAGGATTCTAAAAAATTCTTTGGAAATCCTTTTAATTTAATTTTTGGATATGTGATAGGGCATCAGTGATATATTGGGTGTCCCAAATTTTATGATTTTTGGAGGTGCGTAAGCTAAGATATGATAGAGTTTGATTTGGATCAAACTCTTAAGGGAAGAGTCCTAGGCACAATGGACTCTTCCTTATCTACTCATGCCGCCACCTTCTAGATTGATTTTTGGTGTCAAAATTAGATGGGATCTGGAGATTTTCATGGAGATCAAGTCCAAGAGTCCCAATGGTCAAATAAATGAGGATTTTGGTCAAAGAGGGACTCTAACTTGGTGCTATGCTTTTGGATAAGAACCCTTACGCCAAGGCTCTTCATGAAAGAAAATAATTTTTCATACCTAAAGGCTATCACCTCTTCCATCTTCCACACCCTCTCCAATCTTCTCTCTCCACTTCATCTAAGTTCCAAAGGTTGGAAATAAATCTGAGAAGAAGATCCAATCAAATTTATGAAGAGTTCAGCATCTACGGGACGGTGTTCATGAGACGGACACGCTGCTTTCAAAAATTCTTTTGAAATACTTTCAGATCAGATTTAGATTTGATATTTGAAAAAATATTCATGAAAGATGTCCAGATCCTACCCGAGTGGATACCGATAGAGGCTAGGCGCGTGCGTGGCTCCTTCTAGAATCTCATGATAGATCAGGATCATCATAGGATAATCTGATTACCCAAAATACAAGGTATGAAATTAATTAGATTTAATTTTATTTTTAATCTTAATATCAGATCTTAAAGGATCAAATCTGAGATATCTTAGATCTGATTATGATCTTAGAAGAAAAATTTTTGAAATAGTCATTTAGATCTAACCAGATCTGAATGATCCTGTATCGGGAAAAAGGGTTTTCCTTCAATTGGTATCAGAGCTGTGTTAGTAGTTCTTCAAATCTACCTTAGATCTAATTTTATATTTATTTATAATTTGATATTAAAAGGTTTTAGATGTCACATTAGATATGATTAGATCTAAAATTAAGAAATTAAAAAAATTAAATCATTTAGATCTAATATGTATGAGATGTTCTATGTGTAGTCTAGTATGATCATGTATTTAATTTGATTTAATATAATTTTAGATCTATTTAATTTTTTTTGATGATATAATTATTGAAACAAAATCCAAAAAATAGAGAATGAAATTTTTAATTTTTAATTTATTTCATATGAGATATGAAAGATGCATGCTTAGACTATTTATAGAATAGTTCTATAAGATATCTAAAATAGTTTTAATTTTGATATGATCAAATTTAAAATTTTATTTTTTAAATTTAGTATGTGATATTTCAGATCTGAAAGTATGCATATTGATGATACATGAGATGTATGCAAGACACGTATTAGTTAAATCTTTTTATATGTGATATATGATCTAACTAGTTTTATAGTAGAAAATTATATTTATGATTAAGGAGTTTTTCTTGGCCATCCAGTCATAAGAACAAAGTAGGATTTATAGGTCCTCTTCTCTCATTCGATGGGATGTACTGATGATGTGTACGAATGCTGCGCGTTCGTTCTTAATCAAAAATTAAAACTTATTTTTTTGCAAAATTCTAGATCCTAAAATCTTAGAATTTTATTACATGTTTTATTCATGAACACAAAACTTAATTAAGAATTAAGATTATGAAATTAATTAGATCTAAAAATTATAAATTTTTACATCTAAGATATATTCATAAAATTGGGTTCGAGCTTGAATAGCTCAGTTAGGTCTAGTGGTTGATCAAACCAAATCAAGAGTTGGTTAGATGGGATCAAAGAAAGCTTAGATTTGAATAGCCTAATAGGATTAAGTCTGGATCAAGATTAAATCACATTGAGATGTGACTCGATCAAGTCAAGACCTAATTTGGCTCCATGGTTCGAGTCTGGATTGTAAGCTAATCCAATTGATTCTGATTCGATAATTTGATGTTTAAGGTAAGTCTGGTAGATACGATCGACTAGTTTTTAATTAGGAGTTACTCAATCTAAATGCATTCTTGTTGAGTTAATGGCATATCCCTTCCATTGGCCATACTTACCTGGCTATTTGTGTCGACCTAGTTCTAATTTGAGGTGGCTAACAATTCGAGCGAACCCATGCCACTTGGTTAGTCATAATTGTTATGACTAAGTCAAATCAAGTTTAAAGAGACCTAAATTAAATATTTCTAAGGAAATATTAAGTCTAAGATCTTCCACCATTGTAGATGTGCGGGTCCTTCTCGGGGTTAATTATCCTTGGCTAGATATAGTGGTTCAGTTGCATCCGAAAGATGCAACCATGTCTATTAGGCATTGGATGCTATGGGTTGGAGGATGGATTAGGCTCAATATTTTGGATATGATGAGAGATCCAATCAGAAATTCAATTCGTACAAATGGTGGATCAGACTTAACTAAGGAGTAGATCAATATTCTGGATACGATAAGATTCATGAATTAGAGATCAGGTTTGAATGCACCATGATTAGAGAATCATTGAACAAGAGATGTTCACTCATCGATTGATCCATCATCAATAACTATTAGGTGAGGTGATGAGCCAGTCGGTGGGATCGCATCATCCACTAGAAATCAATAATTATGCAGATTTTTGCATCTCTGCCAAGGAAGTATAGAGATCCGAGTAAATAGTAAAAGTCTAATTTATTTAAAAATAAATTCTTAAATAAATTGGTTAAGTCTAATTATAAAATTTAACTAGAAACTTTGACTCTCTATAAGAAGATGTCTACATCCAATTCACTAGCTCGTATCCTGGACACCCATAGACTGACCAGATCCAACTACAAGGATTGAATCCAGAACTTCAAAATTATTTTGGGTTCCAAGAAGTTGACTCATATGTTGGAACAAGATCCTCCCACCTTATCAGCTCGTCCATCCACTGATTAGAGAGTATCTCTCAAAAAGTGGATAGATGAAGATAACAAAATCAGGTACTAGATATTGGGCTCGATGTTTGATGAGCTCCAGCACCAACATGAAGACATTAAGACTAGCCATAAAATGTTGGCTCACCTACAAGAGTTGTTTGGTGAACAGAGTCGTGCAGCCAAATATCAAGTCTCTAAAAGACTGTTTAAGTCTCAGATGCATGATGGGCAGTCGATCTAAGATCATTGTTTTATGATGATCAAGAACTTAGAAGAGCTTGAGAAGCTCAGTGTTAAGTTAGATCAGGATCTGCAGATTGATATAATTCTACAATCCTTGACTGATGCATATGGATAGTTCATCATGAACTACCATATGCGTAAACTTCAGAATACCTTGGCTGAGCTCATGAATATGCTGGTTACTGCTGAGCTTTCTACGAAAGGTTCTAAAGGCTCAGTACTTGCTATGGAACGGACTTCTTATAAGAAAAAGTCTTTTAGGAAGAAGAAGTCCATGAAGAAATAGAAGGTGGATGATGGGAAGAAGAAAAAGGCAGAGCCAAAGAAGAGGGCCAACAAAAAAAAATATTTTCATTGTAACACTGACGGCCATTGGAAGCGGAACTGTCCTCTTTACCTGGCCAACCTAAAGAACAAGAAGGAGGCAGGTCCTTCTGAAGGTATACTCATTATAGAATCTAATCTTACGATTTCTTCTACATCCAGTTGGGTGCTTGACTCTGGTTCTAGTGCTCACATATGCACTTTCATGTAGGATCTTGAGGATAGTAGAAGACTAAGGGATGGTGAGATGATCCTATGCATCGAGAATGATGCAAGAGTTGTTGTTGTGACCGTGGGAACCTACCCTCTGCGATTACCATCAAGATTAGATTTAGTTCTTAGGAACTATTTTTATGTGTCTGCAGCAAGCAGAAATTTGATTTCTATTTCATGTTTAGCACAAGAAGGCTATGTAATTAGTTTTCTTAAGGATCATTATAATATTCTTTATGAAAGAAATAAAATTATAATTGGTTTTCTTATAAATGGTCTCTATCAGTTATATATTGATGCTTTTATTTTTAATATCAAAAAAAATATAAATGCCATGGGATCAAAGCAACCTAGGAATAGTCTAAATGATAGGTATATTTGGCACCTTAGGCTAGGTCATATAGCTAAAGACAGGGTTAACAAATTAGAGAAATTTGGGCTATTGAGTTCGTTAACTTCTGAGTCATATCCAATTTGTCAATCATGCCTTCATGACAAAATGACCAAGCTTCCTTTTGTGGGACATGGGGAAAGGGCCACAGACCTGCTTGCCTTAGTACATACTGATGTATGCGGCCCATTTGATGTGCCAGCCAAGGGCAATTACATCTACTTCATCATCTTTATCGATGATTTATCTTGGTATGGATATATATATTTATGTGACACAAGTCTAAAGCTTTTGAAAAGTTCAAGAAATTCAGACTTGAAGTAAAAAAATAGACAGAAAAATTTATTAAGGTTCTTCAATCAGATTGAGGAGAAAAATACCTTAGTCGAAAATTTCTAGACTATCTTATGGATAATGGTATAGTCTCTTAATGGACACCACTTCGAATGCCTCATTATATATGGTTCAATCCATGATGAGCTTCATGGACCTTCCTAAGTTTCTTTAGAGACAGTCTAATGACCGCTATATATTTACTGAATTGGATTCCATCTAAAATTATTCCTACCACATCGTATGAGATTTGACATGGTAAGAAATCAAGTCTGAGTCATCTCAGAATTTGGGATTATCTGGCCCATGTCAAGAGACAATAGATGGATTAATTAGAGTCTAGGTCCTTTAGAGCTCGATTTATTGGATATCCTAAAGAGTCATTAAGATATTTTTTCTATCTTTCAGAAGATCACAATATGATTGTGAGTCGACATGCCATCTATCTTGAAAAATAGTTTATTCAAGATGGTGGTAACGAAAGATAGATTAGGCTTGAGGAGAAAGTCTTTCAAGAGCCACGAGCCAAGGAACCTATGGAACCCAATTAGATTGAGCCAACCCAATCACTACCTCGTCCACCTCATAGATTAGAAAGGATTTCTTGTTCCACTAAAAGGTACTTAGGTACTATTTTAGAGGACATAGAGGAAATGTTCCTCATGAAAAATGGGGTTCATGGTGATGATCCCAAAATCTATGATAAGGCAATATTAGATATGGACTCCGAGAAATGGTTAGAGGCAATGAAGTCAGAGATTGACTCAATGCGTTCGAATCAAGTCTGAACCTTGGTAGATATACTTGAAGGTATAATACCTATTTGGTATAAATGGATCTTTAAGAGAAAGATAGGTGCTGATAGAAATGTAGAGACATTCAAAGCAAGGCTCGTAGCGAAAGGATATAGTCAGTGCGAAGGCATTGACTATCAAGATACTTTTTCGCCAGTAGCCATGTTCAAATCCATCCACACATTGCTTGCTATTGCAACCTATTTCGATTATGAAATATGGCAGGTGGACGTGAAAATGATGTTTTTAAATGGATACTTTGAGGAAGATATCTATATGGAACAGCCACTAGGTTTCACATCCAGTGATAATGATCATAAGGTATGCAAGCTGCAAAGATCCATATATGGACTTAAGCAAGCATCTCAGAGCTGGAATGCTCATTTCAATGATATGATCAAATCATTTGGACTCATCAAGAATGAGCAGGAGCCCTGTATTTTTAAAAATATCAGTGGGAGCGCTTTTGTCTTTCTCGTACTGTACATAGATGACATCCTCCTAATTAGGAATGATATTCCATGTTGACTAAGGTCAAAATATGGTTGTCAAAGAAGTTCTCTATGAAAGATCTAAGAGAAGCATCCTTTATTCTAGGAATTAAGATATATAGGGATAGATCGAATAGGATGCTGGGTCTCTCATAGAAAATGTACATAGAGGAGGTGCTGAAGAGGTTTAGCATAGAAAACTCCAAGAGGGGATTGGTGCCCATCAAATATGGCATTCATCTCTCCAAGAAGATATGTCCCAACACACCTGAGGAGATTGAATGCATGAGCAAGATCCCTTATACTTCAGCAATAGGGAGCCTCATGTACGCCATGCTATGTACACGATCTGATATTGCCTATGCTATCAGTGTCACGAGTAGATATCAGTCGAATCTTGGTGAAAAGCATTGGACTTCTGTGAAATGTATGCTTAAGTACTTGAGAAGGACTAAGGATATGTTTTTAGTCTTTGGTAATGGAGAACTCCAGGTCCAGGGATATGCAGACTCAAATTTTATGTCCGATATAGATGATCGAAAGTCAACATCTGAAAGTCTATTTATATGCAATGGTGGTGCTATCAGCTGGAAGAGTTTCAAGCAGACTATGATAGCAGATTCCACCATGGAAGTAGAGTACATTGCTGCATCAAAAGATGCAAAGAAGGCATTTTGGTACAAGAAGTTCACCACAGAGCTTAGAGTGATGCCATCAGATGCCATCCCTTTGTACTGCGATAATAATGGTGTCATAGTCCTAGCTAAGGAGCCAAGGTCTTACTAGAAATCCAAGCACATCGAGTGGCGATACCACCTCATCCATGATTTCATCGAGAAGGGATACGTTGAGGTCAAGAGAGTAGATATACTGTAGATAATGCGACTGATTCGCTGACAAAGCCATTAAGCCAGTAGAAGATCGAAGCCCATCTTAAGAAGATGGGACTTAGATTTATAGCCAATTGGCTTTTGATCAAGTGGAAGTTTGTTAGATGTGTGCCCTAGAAGTCAGATTGGCTAAACACTTTTAATACACTTCAAAAGACAATTTTATAATTTTGACTATAAATTAATAAAAAAATTATTTTCTATTATAGTATGTATTTAAAGTATCTATGATACATCCTTTGAGTTAATGGTAATTACAATTCATATTTTCAAGAAGCTAAAAATTTAAGATATGAATTTTCATAATTAACTCATAAATAACTCCTAACCGTAGGATCATCACGAGGATGGTGATTGATCCAAAAGGTTGGTGTATAATCACTTTCTTAGGATAGATGTGTCTTGAGTCTATGGTGTGGAGACACCAAAGTAAGAGTATAGATACTTGTTAGAGAATGAGGGCATTGAGCGTGATCATCTCGAGCAATCATAAGAAAGTCTATCTTCTCATCGATGACTGGCTTGATGCTACAGTGATGTGTCTAGTTCTTTGATCTAAGGTGTATCGATAGTTCACCTTGAGGGTGTTATAGTTTGACTACATCATAACTTGATCTCCTAGCCATTCAAAATCTTGAGGTGTATGTTGGCTATAGCATGTTCATTGTAGGAATTGGATTGCACCAATAGGAGATATATCTACCTCGATAAATGAGGAGCAGCTCTATGATAATCATGAGATTGACTCCTTAAGCCCATGGCCATGGTAGAGTGAAGATGATAGAAAGAGTTTCTACTATGGTTTCACATTGGACTCGAATCGAATGATTAATTCATATGACGGACATTGGGTTTGATGAGTTCACCTTAACCCTAATCCGGTCAGGGCTCAAGATAGAAGAACCCAATCACATAGGTAACTACATCGAGAGGTTCATTTTCAATTCTGATGGATTGCCACCATATAATGCTAGGTGTCACTAGTGGATTTTGGGAGTAATTAGAACAATTTTAATGATCAGTCATTCTAATTGTATCAATCAGAAAAGTTCTAGTTCATTGAAAGGTGTTTCGATGATGTCGATGATGAAGATCATGACATATCTCATTATCATATAGAATTGAATCTAACAGGTCATATAAAAAAGAGTTTGGGTCTGCATGTCATTAATTAAGCTAACACAGTTTGATTGATTTGGATTAGATCCAATCAGATTCAAGATAATCATGTTAGCACATGATTGAGCCTAACTTTCTCCTTCTATAATCTTTCTGATTCATCGCAATTGAGCCAAATTTGATTTGACTCATTCTTGTATTTTGAATGGATTTATTTTTATCTGACTAGAATAAGTCAAGATCAAATTAATTATAGAAATTTAATCCATTCATAGTCAAATTGGACTAGGGTCAAAAGTTGACCTAATTGAGAGAATTGAGGGTCACCTGATCATAGGCTTTTAGAAAATTCTTTGGAAATCCTTTTGATTTGATTTTTGGATACGTGATAGAGCACAATTCATACATTGGGTGTACTAAATTTTATGATTTTTAGAGGTGCCTAAGCTAGGTTATGATAGAGTTTGATTTGGATCAAACTCTTGAGGGAAGAGTCCTGGGCGCAGTGGACTCTTCCTTATCTACTCATGCCACCACTTTCTAGATTGATTTTTGGCATCAAAATTAAATGGGATATGGGGATTTTCATGGATATCAGGTCTAGGAGTCCCAATGGTTGAATAAATGAGAATTTTGATTAAAGAGGGACTCTAACTTGGCGCTATGCTTTTGTATAAGAACCCTTGGGCCAAGGCTCTTCATGAAAGAAAATAATTTTTCATACCCAAAGGCTGTCACCCCTTTCATCTTCCACACCCTCTCTAATCCTCTCTCTCCTCTTCTTCTAAGTGTAGAAGATTGGAAATCAATCTAAGAAGAAGATCCAATTAAATTTGTGAAGAGTTCAGCGTCTATACAACGGTGTTCATGAGATGGACATGCTGCATTCAAAAATTCTTTTAAAGGACTTTTAGATCAGATTTAGATTTGATATTTAGAAAAATTATTCATGAGGAGAAGACATCCAGATCCAACCCAAGTAGATACTGGTAGAGGCCAGGCGCGTGCATGGCTCCTTCCAAAACCTCAGGATAGATCAGGATCATCATAGGAAAATCTGAATACCCAAAATACAAGATATGAAATTAATTAGATTTAATTTTAATATCTGATCTTAAAGAATTAGATCTGAGATATCTTAGATCTAATTATGATATTAAAAGAAAAAAATTTAAAATATTTCTTTAGAACTAATTAGATTTGAGCAATCCTATGCCGGGAAAAAGGGTTTTCCTTCAGATAAGTTGGGATCAAAAGAAGGATATTTAAGTAAAAGGATCTAAAATTTTCAATTCTCTCCTAATTTCATAAAATTTATCTTCACTCAAGGCCTTAGTAAAAATATCAATCAATTATTTTCTAGTATAATCATAATCAAGTATTATGTCATTATTTTGAAGATTCTCTCTTATGAAATGATGTCTTATTTCAATGTATTTTGACCTTGAGTGTTGGATTGGATTCTTAGATAAATTTATGGCACTAGTATTATTACATCTTATGAAAATTTTATTTAGTTTGATGCCAAAGTTCTCAAGTTATTATTTAATCCATAAGATTTGTACACAGTAACTTTCGGTTGCAATGTATTCAGCCTCGACCGTAGACAATGCTACCAAATTTTATTTCTTGCTAAACTAAGAGATTAAGTTAACTCTTAAAAATTAGCAAGTTCCACTAGTACTTTTTCTATCTAATCTACATTCAGCAAAGTCTACATCTGAATATCAAATTAAATGAATTGGTGAATTCTTAGAGTACCATAAACCTATGGATTGAGTTCTTTTTAGGTATTTAAATATTTTTTTACAGCATTTCAATGTGATTCTTTTGGATTAGATTGATATTGGGCACATAAATAAATACTAAACATGATATCTAGTCTACTAGCAGTTAAATATAATAAAAAACCTATCATGCCTCTATAGACTTTTGTATCAACATTTTTACCTACTTCATCCTTGTCAAGCTTACATGATGGACTCATGGATGTACTAATAGCTTCGGAGCTCTCCATCCCAAATCTTTTTAGTAGCTCTCTTGTGTACTTGCTTTGAGTGATGGAGATCTCTTTCTTTGTTTGTTTGATTTGAAGTCCGAGGAAGAATGTTAGTTTACCCATCATGCTCATCTCGAACTCCCCCTGCATGAGCTTAGCAAATTCTTGACATAAAGTTTCATTAGTAGATCCAAATATAATATCATCAACATATATTTATATTACTAAGATGTCATCATGATCTCTTTTAATGAAAAGAATTATATCTATATTTTTTTCTTAAAAATCTATTATTAAGCAAGAATTTATTTAATCTTTCATACCAAGTCCTAGGTGCTTGTTTTAAACCATATAATACTTTATTTAATTTGAAAACATGATTTGGAAAAGCATGATTTTTAAAATTAGAAGGTTGTTCTACATAAACTTCATTGATAATATATCCATTTAGAAAAATACTTTTAACATCCATTTAAAATAACTTGAAATTCATAAAGCATGCATAAGCGAGTAAAAGTCTAATTGCTTCTAGTCTAGCAACGGATGAAAAGATCTCATCAAAATTAATTTTCTTTTCTTGATTATAATTCTTTGCAATTAATCTTGCTTTATTCCTAATTATATTTCCATTTTCATCCAATTTATTTCTATGTACCCATTTTATGCCAATTATTGGATGATTTTTAGGTTTTGATACCAAGGTCTATGCATTATTTCTTTCGAATTGATTAAGTTTCTCTTGCATTGCTTTTATCCAATTATAATCTTTTTCCGCTTCATCTATGGTTTTAGGTTCAAAATGAGAAACAAATGTAAAATGATTGTATGTATCTCTAAGTGAAGAGCGAGTTCTTACCTCATGTATAGAATCATCAATAATTAGTTCTTTGGGGTGATTGTGAACATACCTCCATTCTTTCGAAAGATCATTTGTACCTTGAGGTTGTTCTTGTTGTCCTTTACCCTCATTTTCTTGTTTATCTTCGTGATCCTTTTCATTTTCAATTATTGAATCCTTTAGGATGATCTCCTTCATCCCTTCTATAAGAGTATCTGCATCATCAATACCCTCACTCTTTCTTGATAGAAGATCATTAGTCTCATCAAAAACAACATATATTAACTCCTCTACTACTAAGATTCTTTTATTAAATACTCTAAAAGCTTTACTAGAAGAGCAGTAACTAAGAAAAATAGCTTCATCAAATTTTGCATCAATTTTTTCTAATTTTTTTTACCATTATTCAAAACAAAACATCAACAACCAAAAATATGAAAATATACAATGTTAGGTATTCTTCCTTTCTAAAGCTCATAAGATGTTTTTTTTTTAAAAATTGGTTTGATTTGGACATGATTTAAGGTGTAACATGCCATGTTAATTGCTTCCATCTAAAAGTATCTTGGGAGGTTGCTTTCACATAGCATGGTATGGGCCATTTCTTCTAAAGTCCTATTTTTTCTTTCTACCATTCCATTTTGTTGGGATGTCCTAGGTGCTAAAAAATTATGGCTTATTCCATTTTCATCATAAAATTTTTTAAAATCTTGATTTTCAAATTTGATTCCATGATCACTTTGAATGCTTTGAATTAAAAACTCTTTTTTATTTATAACTTTTTGGTAAAACTTTAAGAAAATATGAAAAGTTTCATGTTTGTGTGCCAAAAAAAATTCATGTAAAGTATGAGTAGTCATCGATAATTACAAAACCATAACGTTTTCTATCTAAGCTTGTTATTCTTGTAGGGCCAAACAAATCCATGTGCAATAGTTTCAATGGTCTAAAAATTAAAATAATATTTTTAGATTTGAATGAAACACTAGTTTGTTTACCTAGTTAGCATGCATCACAAATTTTATCTTTTTTAAAATTTAATTTTGATAAACTGATAACTAATTCCTTTTTGATAAGCTTTGAAAGTGAATGCATACTAATATGTGCAAGCCTACGGTGCTAAAGCCAACTAGTCTCATTAATTTTGGCATTCATAGCTACTAGACATTATATGTTTATCATAGAAAGATCATTCAAATCTACCATATAAACATTACCATATCTATGTCCAACAAACTTAATGACATCATCATTGGGACTAGTTATAATGCAAAATGAAGATTCAAAAATAACTTTATAACCCTTGTCACAAAGTTGACTAATGCTTAAAAGATTGTATTTCAAACTATCTACTAATAAAATATTTTCAATATACTTGGAGAAAGTGATACCAATGTTACCTATATCGATAATCTTTTCTTTGTCATTATTTCCAAAGGTTACCATTCCCCCACTTTTAGCATCAACCGTGATGAATTTGGACTCATCACTGGTCATGTGTCTTAAGCATCTGCTATTAAGATACCATCTTTGATTTTTCTCTTTCGATGCAAGACACATTTACATGCAAAATCATGTCCTTACTCTAGGTATCCAAGTTTTCTTGGATCCTTTAAGGTTAGTCACAATGGTTCCTTTTGGAACCCTTATTTTGTTTACATTTAAATTATTAGAGAAACATGTATAAGATTTGTGTCCCAGTTTACCACATTTAAAGTAAGTAACATTTAAAAGTTTTTTTGCATTATGAATCTACAAAAATATTTTTAAAAAATTTTTATTTTCTTAGGGGGTTATAGCCTAGGCTGGCCTTATCATAAATGGCCTTTTAAATTTCAAGAATCATATAAAATTTATTTAAATTTAAAGTAAATTTTTTAACCATCAGTTTTAGCTTGTCGATTTTATTTTTCAAATTTAGGTTCTCTTGAGTTAAGACTAGTTTTTCACTTAGAATAATTTCATTTTCTTTTAGCAAGACTTGATTCTTAAATTTTAGATCTTTATTTTTAGTTTCTAATTTTTTTAAATCATCTACCAAATCATAGAAGGCTTCTTGAAGTTCTTCGAATGTAAATTCATTTAAGATTTCAGCATTTATCTCATTTTCATTTGTCATAAGACATAGGTTGGCTTGTTCATGAGCTTCTTCCTCTTCGAAACTTGAGTCATCATTGTCACTCCATGTTACCACTATAGTCTTTTTCTTGTATTTCTTGGAAATCTTTTTAAGTTGAGGACATTTAGATCTAAAGTGCCCTAGCTTCTTACATTCATAGCAAATAAGGTGCTACTCCCTATCCTTTTCCTTGCTATGCTCTTCTTTGGTAGGTAGCCTATTCCTCATCCCTTATTTTCACTTCAAAAATCTCTTGAACTTTCTTGTGATGAGGGCTATTTTTTCATCTTGTTCTTCATCTTCCATTTTATCGGATTTCTTATCTTGTTGAGTGGTGAATTTAAGGGCTATTATCTTCTTTTTCTTGACATCTTCTTCTTGATGTTATTCATGCTTAGCTCGTGCATCATTAGTAATCCTAGAAGCTCCTCCAAGGGTAAAATATTCAGATCTTTGGCTTTTTAGATTATGGTCACTTTAGCCTCCCATGTCCTTGACAAAGACCTAAGAATCTTCCTCACAAGGTCACTATTAGGATAAGACTTGCCAAGACTTTTAAGATCATTTATAATGTCTGTAAATCTAGTAAACATTTCAGTTATTGACTCATCATGCTCTATTTTGAAAAGTTCATATTTGTGCACAAGCATGTTAATTTTTGACTCCTTAACTTGATTAAATTTAATCTATCCCATATTTTTTTAGTCGATATGCATGTTGAAATATGATTAAATTTATTAGCATCTAAAGTATAATATAAAATATTCATGGCTCTTGCATTGAGTTGAGATATTTTCTTATCAACCTCATCCCATTCTCTTTCGGATTTGGTTGATTCCATATCATCAATTTTCTTAGTGGGTATATATGGTCCATTAACTATGATACTCCACATATCATAGTCAAGTGCTTGTATGAATATTCCTATCCAAGCTTTCCAATAGGTATAGTTTGATCCACTGAAAAGTGAAGGTCGATTTGTGTACTGCCCCTTAGCTAGAGAAATACTAACTTAGGTTGCCATAGATCTTTGGCTCTTTGATGGTTAAATCAATAAAGGGCTAAAGCACCAGGCTCTGATACCACTTGTTGTCTAGCTATGCAATCCAATAGGAAGGGAGGTGAATTAGATTTTTTAAAATTTTAATGCTAATTTAAAGTTATCAAGATTGAATGATGATATGCAAGTAGTGTGTATGAAGTAATTTAGGTTGGATAAATATATAAAAGATTAGAAAGCAAGAATTTAATATACTAAGAAAAGAAAGATAGCAAGCATATCATAAATAATAAAAATTTATAGTGGTTCGGTACTTTTCTTGCACCTACATTCACTTTCCAACCTCCTACTCAAAAATTCAATTTCTCTAAACGTATTCAACTAGAATACAATGTCAGTACCTCCAACTCTAGCTATCCCAAGCTAGCACACTTATTTTTTGGATATAAATCAACCTAATACACTCTGATTTAAGGCTCGAATCAACCCTCCCAAGTTTTGGAATCCCTCCAAAACTTGAATCAAAACAATAAAGCAGAGTATAAGAGTTAATGACAATCAAATATAAGTTTAGCTTTCTTAATGAGCAAATAAAATCTTAAGAATGCTTTTCACAATAATGGAGGAAGCTTTTTTGATTTTTCTCAAGGTTGTAGGAGACTTGAATGAACTCTTGAGAGGTTGGTGAACTTGAAATGAAAGCGTCTTTGCTTGAAGATGACTTTTGCTTAGGGCTGAATTGAATCTTATGAAATCTCTTATGTTTTTTCCCCTTTTATAGCTTTTTAAATCTTTAATGGATGGAGGAGAGAATCTTGGGTAAGACTAACCATTACAGAACTACCAAAATGTTTTAAATCTTAAGAAAAACATTAAAAGCTACCAAAATAGGACAAAACTAACCATTACAGAAGATTTTCGTCATAGGGGTCGACTCATGGGTCGACCTCTGGCACAGGGGTTGACCTCGAGGTCGAGGTCAACCTCTGAGATAGAATTTAGAAAATTGATTGTTCTATATTTTTGGCCTTTGGAACAGCAGAGGTCGACCCTAGGATCGACTCTTGGCATAGAGACAGCATGCCAAACAGCTCGTTTCAGCAGGGATAGACCTAGGGGTCAATCCTTTTGCTTCAAAGTTAATTTTCTTCCAAACTATGTGTCCAAAAATCATGAGACTACCT
This sequence comes from Cocos nucifera, assembly GCA_006176705.1. NCBI lineage: Eukaryota > Viridiplantae > Streptophyta > Magnoliopsida > Arecales > Arecaceae > Cocos > Cocos nucifera. The sequence continues at coordinate 33,906 of QRFJ01005959.1, read as the reverse complement.
CCAAAGGATCAGAAATCTTCTATACTTACTCTTAAGACTCTCAGATCAAAATTTGATAAAATTATGATTTTAGTCCTGAAATACAAAAAGTCTTTTTTCAAGCTAAATTCATTAGTAATCTCCTCAAATGCTTTGTAATCATCAAATCAATTCTTGAAGCAATATTATCATGGACCGAACCATGTCCAACAAGGTTCAATTTCTTCTTTCAAACACCCTATTATGCTGTGGAGCTCCAGAAGAGGTCCATTAAAAGAGAATCACATTCTTTCCTAAATATGTCAAAAACTCATTGGAAAGGTATTTACCTCTTCGATCTAACCAAAGAGTTTTAATACTCTATTCAAGTTATTTTTTTACCTCATTATGATATCATTTGAATATTTCAAATGAATCAAATTTACTATTTATAAGATAGACATACCCATATCTAGATAGGTCATTAATAAATATAATAAAATAGTAATAACCCACCTTTGGCATATGTATTCATTAGTCCATATACATCACTATGTACTAGACCTAGAACATCATTGGCCCATTCATCCTTTCCAATAAAAGATGATTTGGCCATCTTACCAAAAAGATAGGACTCATAGGTTTTCAATGATTCACAATCATTGATATCGAGAATTTTCTCCTTGACTAACCTACTGATCTTATTCTTGTTTATATCATCGAGCCAATAGTGCCAGAGTTAGGCATCGATGACATTATCTAGTTTTGAACATTTATTTGACATGTGCATTACATTAACAGACTATGATAAAATATATATGTCATTTTTTAATTATCCTCACATTATTGTAATGTCATTCATAATAATATCACAATATTTTTTTTATTGATAAACAATAATTATCTTTGGTTAAAAGACCAACAGATATTATGTTCATTATAAAGGATGGACAATAGTGACAAGCACATAAAATGATATTATTTATTTTGAAAATAAACTCAATAGTTTCTAATGCTAGGACTGGGATATTACTTCTATCCCCTACATTAAGAAATTTTTTACTATTCTCAAATTTTCTACCAACTTGAAGTCTATGCAATGAATTATATATATGAACTGGACTTTCGGTATCCAATATCCAGGTATTAGTATCATAAATAGTGAAATTATAAGATGTTATCATATGACAATCTTGACCAACAACTACTTACTGCTTTCTCCTGTTCAGCCTATTTGGATAAAGAGAATAATTTTTCTTTCAGTCTACCTAATTATGGTCAATAATAGATGTTGCCCAGCTATGCAACCTAAGAGGTGGGGTGAATTAGATTTTTAAAATTTTAAAGCTAATTTAAAGATATCAAGATTGAATGATGATATGCAAGATGTGTGTGTGAAGCGATTTAGGTTAGAGAAAAAATATAAAAGATTAGAGAGCAAGAATTTAACAAACTAAGGAAAGAAAGATAGCAAGCACACCACAAACAAATAAGATTTATAGTGCTTTGGTGCTTTCCTTGCACCTACATCCACTTCCCAAGCTCCTACCTGGGAATTAAAATCCACTAACCATATTCAAACTGAATACACCATTTCCTAGCTATCCCAAGCTAGAACACTTATTTTCTAGATACAAGCCAACCCAATACAATCCTATTCAAGGTTAGGATCAACCTTTTCAAGTATTAGAACCCCTCCAAAACTTGAATCAAAATAGTAAAGCAGAGTAAAAGATTTAATGACAATCAAATACAAGTTTAGCTCCCTTTATGAGCAAATAAAAACTTAAGAATGCTTTTCATAATAATGAAGGAAGCTTCTTTGATTTTCTTCAAGGTTGTTGGAGATTTGAAAGAGCTCTTGAGAGGTAGGTGAACTTGAAACGAAGGCTTCTTTGCTTGAAGATGATTTTTGCTAATGGCTGAAATTGAATCATACCAATCTCTTATGTTTTTCCCTATTTAAAGCCTTTTAAATCTTCAACAGGTGGAGGAGCGAATCCTGGGCAAGATTTATAGCCATTAGAGATATTAAAAAAACCATTAAAACCTATCAAAATAAGAAAAAAATAGCCAATGTAGAAAAATTTTCATTGCATGGGTCGACTCATGGCATACGAGTCAACTCATGGGTTGACTCATGGCACAGGGGTCGACCTCTGAGACAAAAATCAAAAAAATATCCATCCTATATTTTTAGCCTTTGAATTAGCAGAGGTCGACCCTTGGCATAGAGACAGCATGCCAAATAGCCCTTTCCAGCAGGGGACGACCTAGGGGTCGATCCTTTCGCTTCAAACTTGATTTTTTTTCAAAATAAGCATCCAAAAATCATGGGACTGCCTCCAAAGGATTATAAATCTTGTATACTTGCTCTTAAGCCTCTCAGATTAAAATTTGATAAAATTACAATTTTTCTCCTGAAATACAAAAAGTCTTTTTTCAAGCTAAATTCATTAGTAATCCCCTCAAATGCTTTGTAATCATCAAAATCAATTCTTGTAGCAACAATCTCCCCTTTTGTGATGATAACAAAATATTTGAGCATAAGCAAAAAATAAAGCATGTAAAAGCATTCATTGAGGGTTTCAAAAATTTTGAAGGAACATGCTACATCACATACTAGGATATTATATTCAATTATTTGATCAATATGGCATCAAGAGTAGTTTGATGATTACTTATTGTCAGACATTTAAATGATTTGCAAAAGTGTTTAACTTACTTATTCCTTTTGTCAATTTTACTTCTATTTTATTTCTTTTGTCGATTTTACTTCAATTTTGCTTATAGCCCAATTTTATTTACTCTACTCCTCCCTTTTGACATCATCAAGTAAGATCTTAAAGGATTTTAAAATTAAAAAATAAAAAAGCCTCCCCCTTAAGTTATTCCATATGTTTTTCTATTAGAATAAGAGTTTATAGCAAAACTTTCAATTTACAATATAATGATCATAATGAAATTTAGCCAATTCACAAAGATTTTATTTCACATCATTCAAATGACATCATCACATATTTACATCCAAATGATTATCATAACATCAAGTCATCAAAATATATAAGTGCTAAACATACAAAATATAAAGGTATCAAAAGTATTGATAAAAATTAGGCCATCAAAACATACAAAATTTATGGATACAACTATCCATGACCCAAACAGCCAATAGTATCAATGCCATAAGTTTGATCCAAAAAAAATATAACTAACTATGACTTGATCAACAACTTATAGAAACAACTAAGAGATACTAGATCATAACATAGTACAAAGATGGCTAAACTAAATCTAGTAGAGATCACAACTAGAAGCATCTGAATCAGATGAGGAATTAGAGATGCATTGGAGTGTGATAGGGTCAAATCCAGGAGCACATCCTCGACCGCATTTGCCTCGACCATGGGTGTAGGTGCAGGCTCGAGCGTTTGGACGAGACAACTCAGGAAGCTGAGAGAAAGTGGGCTGAGCAAGAAGAGCAATCGTGATAGTGTCTAAATGATCTAGTGCTCTCGACATGGACTGAGTGATGGCACCAATCTGTGTAGATAGAGTCTCACTGGAATCTCTGAACTCTCTCCTTAAAAAGTCAAAACCAACCTCCAGAACACCTCAAAGTTTGGCTGCCTCAATAGTAAGATCTGATATCTTTGAAATGTCCTTTTTCATCTAGGGATGAGCCAGATCCAAAATCTACCTCTGCAAATCTAAAACTCTATCTGTCAATCTCAAAACACATTTCTCGAGATCCTCAAGCCATGCAGACTGAGCACTAAGGAACTAGAGGATAGTAGATACATGTGGAATCACAGACTGATCAGAAGATGGGATGAAGTGAGTACTCTCCCCCTGAGTGGTACTGGCTATCTGCTGAGATAAAAGACTTGCAATCCTCTAAGATAGGATATCGACAATCAGCTGAATCAATTGGTCAGTGATACTCCTGATCTGGTCATCAGTGAATCTAACATCTATGTCTCTGCTCCTCGATGGTGCCACACCTGCATCTTTCCTCATTGACTCTAAGGGATCAGTCTCATGATCAGATGCAAACTAAAAGTTAGGAGATCCTCTATGATCATGAGGAGGTGAAGATGGTCCCTCCTTCTTAGCTCTCTCTACATCCTTAGCACCTTTGGACCAACTGCCATCAATCTTTGAGAAACCCATGCGATGCAGTGTGTGGCATTTGATGGTATCGATGTGAGTTAATCTAGCAACTGATTCTCCTTCAAAACTAACTCCAAACCTCCTAAACACTAATAAGAGGGCCATACCATAGGGTAGATGTGCCTTAGACCTATTCAAGGTCTCTCTCATCATTTCTATCATCAAAATAGGGAGGTTAAAGGGGATCTCTGTAATCACATTAAACATGATACATATGTCCCTACCAGATAATAAATCATGCCAGCCACTCCTAGGGATAAATAACTTGATAGCCATCATGTGTAATACTCAAATTTTAGCAGAAAGAATCTTGGCCTCCAATTTATTCAAGTTTCCTTCAAATTCTCTCCCTAAGATGACTCTCAGTCCTTCTTCTTTATGGGTTAGTTCTATTTTCTTGTAACCCTCACATGGTAATCTTAGAATTTCCCCCAGGTGAACTAGATCAAGAGTAATCTCAATACCTTTAATAATAGATTTTACTGTTCCATTGCAGTATGCCAAATTTAGGTAAAACTCTCTAACAAAATCCACATATGTTGCTTCTTTCAACTTGCAAAAGTAATTCCATCCTTGCTTTTTAATTTTTAACACAAATGAAAATTCTTCTTTCTTAGAGAAACTAAAATCAATATTCTTTTCTGGTTCAACCTTTCTATCAGACAAAGGAACCTTAGTTGATGTACGAGGAGACTGTGAAGATCGTCTAAAGGCAGAGGTTGGACCAGGAGAGGGCTCTGGTGCTATTCTTTTTTGACGGGCTTCTTCCTCTAAGCAACGGATCGACTACTTTCTTTACGGCAATTTCATCTTCGGTGCCATTCCAACCAATAGAAGCCTTAATCCCACTCAAGAGTGTCAAGAAAAAGTGGAATGGAGAAGATTTGAGAAGAAGAGGAAGAGTTTTGAGGGAGATAGCCGATGGTGGATTTTAGGGTAAGGGTTTGCTAAGATTCTTCAAACTATCCAAATAGAAAGAAAGTAAGAAGAGATTTGACTCCTTAAGGAAAGATTTTGAGGAGGGGTTTAGGTAGGAATGGAAATTTTTAGAGATTTGATTGATTGAGAAAGTTTAGAGGGAGAGAGCTTTTGTTCAGTTGAATGAAAGAAAATAAGAAAAGATGGTGAGGTCATCCTTTTTGGCTAAAAGAAAACCCAAATAAGAATCTGCCCGATGGGTTAAGTGCAACAAAGACCAAAATGCCTATGAGTCGCCCTCTAGGTCGACTCATGGCACAAAAAAATTTGAAAAGAAAAGATGAAAAATTTTTGAAAAAATATAAGATTTTAAGAATTGAAATTTCATTCATGAGAATGATCAAAGAATGTTAGATTTGAGCTTTTTGAGATAGAAAATTTGAGATATAGGCTCAAGATAAAGATTAATATCATTTTTGATAGATTTAAGCTTGAAATCATAAAGATATTTAGGCTAGGGGATCAAGAATTCCTAATTCTCTTCTAATCTCATAAAATTTATCTTTATTTAAGGCCTTAGTAAAAATATCAGTCTATTGATTTTCAATCCAAACATAATCAATAATTATGTCATTATTTTGAACATGCTCTCTTATGAAATGATGTCTTATTTCAATATGTTTTGACCTAGAGTGTTGGATTAGATTCTTAGTTAGATTTATGGTACTAGTATTATCACATCTTATGGGAGTTTTATTTAGTTTGATGCCAAAGTCCTCAAGTTATTACTTAATCCACAAGATTTGTGCACAATAACTTTCGGCTGCAATGTATTCGACCTCGGTTGTAGACAATGCTACAGAATTTTACATTTTGCTAAACTGAGAGATTAAGTTAACTCCTAGAAATTGGCAAGTTCCACTAGTGCTTTTTCTATCTAATTTACATCCAGCAAAGTCTACATCTAAATATCCAATTAAATCGATTGATGAATTCTTAGAGTACCATAAACCTATGGATTGAGTTTCTTTTAGGTATTTAAGTATTTTTTTACAGCATTTAAATGTGATTCTTTTGGATTAGATTAAAATCATGCACATAAACAAACACTAAATATGATATCAGGTCTACTAGCAGTTAAATACAATAAAGAACCAATCATGCCTTTATAAAATTTTTGATCAACACTTTTACCTCCTTCATCCTTGTCAAGCTTACATGATGGACTCATGGGGCTACCAATTGCTTTGGAGCTCTCCATCCTAAATCTCTTGAGTAGTTCTTTTGTGTACTTGCTTTGAGTGATGGAGATTCCTTCTTTTGTTTGTTTGATTTGAAGTTCGAGAAAGAATATTAATTCATCCATCATGCTCATCTCGAACTCCCCCTGCATGAGCTTAGCAAAATCTTGACATAAAGTTTTATTAGTAGATCCAAATATAATATCATCAATATATATTTGTATTACTAAGATGTCATCATGATCTCTTTTAATGAAAAGGATTGTATCTATATTTCCTCTTGAAAATCCATTATTAAGCAAGAATTTACTTAGACTTTCATACCAAGCCCTAGGTGCTTGTTTTAAACCATATAATGCTTTGTTTAATCTAAAAACATAATTTGGAAAAGCATGATTTTCAAAATCGAGGTTGTTCTACATAAACTTCTTCGATAATATATCCACTTAGAAAAGCACTTTTAACATTCATTTGAAATAGCTTGAAATTCATAAAGCATGCATGAGCGAGTAAAAGTCTAATTGCTTCTAGTCTAGCAATAGGTGCAAAGGTTTCATCAAAATCAATTTTCTCTTCTTGATTATAACTCTTTGCAACTAATCTTACTTTATTCCTAATTACATTTTCATTTTCATCCAATTTATTTCTATATACCCATTTTGTATCAATTATTGGATAATTTTTAGGTCTTGATACTAAGGTCCATACATTATTTCTTTCAAATTGATTAAGTTTCTCTTACATTGCATTTATCCAATTATAATCTTTTCAGCTTCATCAATGGTTTTGGGTTCAAAATGAGAAACAATGCAAAATGATTGTATGCATCTCTAAGTGAAGAGAGAGTTCTTACCCCATGTGTAGGATCACCAATAATTACTTCTTTCGGGTGATTATGAACATACATCCATTCTTTTGGAAAATCATTTGTACCTTGAGGTTGTTCTTATTGTCCTTCATTCTCAATTTCTTGCTTGTCTGCTTGATTCTCTTCATTTTGAATTGTTGAATCCTTTAGGGTGATCTCCTTCAATCCTTTTATAAGAGGATCTGCATCATCAATACCCTCACTCTTCTTTGATGGAAGATCATTAGTCTCATCAAAAACAACATGTATTGACTCCTCTACTACTAAGATTCTTTTGTTAAAAACTCTAAAAGCTTTACTAGAAGAGGAGTAACGAAGAAAAATAGCTTCATCAGATTTTACATCAAATTTACTTAGTTTTTCTTTGCCATTGTTCAAAACAAAACATCAGCAATCAAAAACATGAAAATATGCAATGTTAGGTTTTCTTCTTTTCCAAAGCTCATAAGATGTTTTCTTTAAAATTGGTCTGATTACGGCATGGTTTAAGATATAACATGCTATGTTAATTACTTTCGTCCAAAAGTATCTTGGAAAGTTGCTTTCACATAGCATAGTACGGGCCATTTCTTCTAGAGTTCTATTTTTTCTTTCTACTACTCCATTTTTTTGGGGTGTTCTAGGTGCTGAAAAATTATGGCTAACTTTTTTCTCATTATAAAAGTTTTCAAAGTCTTAATTTTCAAATTTGGTTCCACGATCACCTCGAATGCTTTGAATTGAAAACCCTTTTTTATTTATAACTTTTCAGTAAAACTTTGTGAAAACATGAAAAGTTTCATCTTTGTGTGCCAAAAAGAAAATCCAGGTAAAATGTGAGTAGTCATCGATAATTACAAAACATAACATTTTCCACCTAAGCTTGCTGTTCTTGTAGGACTAAATAAATCCATGTGCAAAAGTTCCAATGGTCTAGAAGTTGAAACAATGCTCTTAGATTTGAATGAAACTCTTGTTTGTTTACCTAGTTGGCATGCATCACAAATTTTATCTTTTCAAAGTTTAATTTTGGTAAATCAGTAACTAATTCTTTTTTGATAAGCTTTGAAAGTGAATGCATACTAATGTGTGCAAGCCAACGATGCCAAAGCTAACTAGTCTCATTAATTTTGGCATACATAGTTACTAAACATTGCATGTTTATCATAAAAAGATCATTCAAATCTACCATATAAATATTACAATGCCTATGACCAACAAACTTAATGCCATCATCATTGGAACTAGTTACAATGTACAATGAAGATTCAAAAATAACTTTGTAACCCTTGTCACAAAGTTGACTAATACTTAAGAGATTGTGTTTTAAACTATCTACTAATAAAATATTTTCAATATACTTGGAGGGAGTGATACCGACATAACCTATACCAATGATCTTTTTTTGCCATTATCTCCAAATGTGACCATCCCTCCATTTTCAGCATCAAGCGTGATGAATTGGGATGCATCACCAGTCATGTGTCTTGAGCATCCGCTGTTAAGATACCATCTTTGATTTTTTTCTTTGGATGCAAGATACACCTACATGCCAAATCAAGTCCTTACTCTAGGTACCTAAGTTTTCTTGGATTGTTTAAGGTTAGTCACAATGGTTTCTTTCGGAACCCATATTTTTTTTACATTTGAATTGTTAGAGAAGCATGTATAAGATTTGTGTCCTAGTTTACCACATTTAAAGCAAGTAACATTTAAAAATTTATTGCTTTATGAATTTACAAAAATATTTTTTTAAAATTTTTATTTTCTTAGGGGGTTATAGCCTAGATCAGTCTTATCATAAATAGCCTTTTGATTTCTAAGAATCACATGAAGTTTATTTAAACTCAAAGTAAATTTTTCAACTATCAGTTTTAAATTATCGATTTTATTTTTTAAATTTAGATTCTCCTGAGTTAAGACTAGTTTTTCACTTAGAATAGTTTCAATTTTTTTTAGCAAGACTTGATTTTTTAATTTTAGTTCTTCATTTTTAGTTCCTAACTTCTTTAAATTATCTACTAAATTATAGAAGGCTTCTTGAAGTTCTTCGAATGTAAATTCATTTGAGATTTCAGCACTTACCTCATTCTCATGTGCCATAAGGCATAGGTTGGCTTGTTCATGAGCTTCTTTCTCTTTGGAGCTTGAGTCATCACTATCACTCCATGTTGCCACCATAGTCATTTTCTTATATTTCTTAGAAACCTTTTTAAGTTGAGGACATTTAGTCTTAAGTTGCTCCGACATCTTACATTCATAGCAAATAATGGGCTGCTCCCAATCCTTTTCCTTGCTATGCTTTTCTTTGGTAGATAGTCTCTTCCTCATCCCTTGTTTTTTCTTCAAAAATCTCTTGAACTTTCTTATGATGAGGGCTATTTCTTCATCTTTTGTTTCATTGGATTCCTCATCTTGTTGAGTGGTGGATTTAATGGCTATTATCTTTTTTTCTTGATATCTTCTTCTTGATGTTGTTTCATACTTAGCTCGTGCGTTATTAGTGATCCTAAAAGTTCCTCCAAGGGTAAAACATTCAGATCTTTGGCCTTTTGGATTGCAGTCACTTTGGCCTCCCATGTCCTTGACAAAGACCTAAGAATCTTCCTCACAAGATCACTGTTAGAATAAGACTTGCCAAGACTTTTAAGACCATTTATAATATCCATAAATCTAGTAAACATTATAGTTATTGACTCATCATGCTCTATTTTGAAAAGTTCATATTTGTGCACAAGCATGTTAACTTTTGACTTCTTAACTTGATTAGTACCTTCATGAGTTACTTCTAACCTATCCTATATTTTCTTAGCTGATATGCATATTAAAATATGATTAAATTCATTAGCATCTATAGCACAATATAAAACATTCATGGCTCTTGCATTGAGTTGAACCATTTTTTTATCAATCTCATCTCATTCCTTTTTGGGTTTGATTGATTCTCCACCATCAATTATCTTAGTGGGTGTGTATGGTTCATTAACTATGATACTCCACATGTTATAATTAAGTGCTTGTATGAAAATCCTCATCCGAGCTTTTCAATAGGTATAGTTTGTCCCATTGAAAAGTGGAGGTCGATTTGTGGACTGCCCCTCGGCTAGAGAAATACTAACTTGGGTTGCTATAGATCTTTGGCTCTTTGATAGTTAAATCAAAGTAGAGCTAGAGCACCGAGCTCTGATACCACTTGTTGCCCAGCTATGCAATCCAATAGGAGGATTGAATTGGATTTTTAAAATTTTAAAGCTAATTTAAAAATATCAAGATTGAATGATGATATGCAAGATGCGTGTATGAAGAGATTTTGGTTAGAAAAAAATATAAAAGATTAGAGAGCAAGAATTTAATGAACTAAGAAAAGAAAGATAGCAAGCACACCATAAATAAGCAAGATTTATAGTGGTTCGGTGCTTCTCTTGCACCTACATCCACTCCCCAAGCTCCTACTTGAAAATTAAAATCCACTAACCATATTCAAACTGAATACACCATTGGAAACCTCTAACCCTAGCTATCCCAAGCTAGAACACTTATTTTCTCGGTACAAGCCAACCCAATACAATCCTATTCATGGTTAGGATCAACCTTTCCATGTTTTGGAACCCCCCCAAAACTTGAATCAAAATTGTAAAGCAGAGTAAAAGATTTAATGACAATCAAATGCAAGTTTAGCTCCCTTTATGAGCAAATAAAATCTTAAGAATGCTTTTCACAATAATGGAGGAAGCTTCTCTAATTTTTCTCAAGGTTGTTGAAGATTTGAAAGAGCTTTTGAGAGGTAGGTGAACTTGAAACGAAGGCTTCTTTGCTTGAAAATACTTTTGCTTTGGATTGAAATTGAATCACACCATTCTCTTATATTTTTTCTTATTTAAAGCCTTTTAAATCTTCAATAGGTGGAGTAGAGAATCCTGAGCTAGATTTGTAGGCATTGAAGATATTAAAAAAATCATTAAAACCTGCCAAAATAAGAAAAAAATAGCCATTGCAGGGGTCCACTCAAGGCATAGGGGTTGACCTCGAGGTTGATCTCTGAGACAAAAACTAGAAAAATAATTATTCTATATTTTTAGCCTTTAGAATAGCAGAGGTCGATCCTGGGGTCGATCTTGGGCATAGAGACAGCATGCCGAATAGTCCTTTTTAGCAGGGGATGACTTAGGGGTCGATCCTTTCGCTTCAAACTTGATTTTCTTCCAAAATAAGTATCCAAAAATCATGGGATTACCTTCAAAGGATTAGAAATCTTCTATACTTGCTTCTGAGGTTCTCAGATCAAAACTTGATAAAATTATGATTTTGCCCCTGAAATATAAAAAGTTTTTTTTCAAGTCAAATTCATTAGTAATACCCTCAAATGCTTTGTAATCATCAAAATCAATTCTTAGAGCAACAATAGACTTCTCGAAACTAGATTCGATAAGCTTGTCACTATCCAATAGTGAATAGAGTGATCAAATACTAGTCATTCTATTTAACTAAAAGAAAAATATAAGACCTTATTAGTACATGAATTATTTAATCCTAAAGACTTGGACTTTTATCTAAAGATCCTTCTACTATTTTTTATGAATTGGTAGCCTCTACCTCTAATTTGAGAAATTATACTAACTCATTAATGGTACTAAAATCCATACAGACTACAAACGGGCCTGAGGAAAGCTTTGGCCAATCTGTATGTATCTACAAGTAGGTTCTCCATCAATTATTTTTCTAAATAATTTTTAGTATTTAGTTTTACCCTAGAAGCCAATTTGGTAGGCTTTAGCCTCCACTAAAAAGGTCTGATTAGGTCCAACCATTAACATGATTGAGTTCGGTGCATCAAACAAATGATGATCAGGCTCGAGAAAAGCTCTAGCCAACCTGATCGTCGTTCAAAGAGTGCGACCTAATCATCATATGATAGATAGTAATTCCAACATCTCGATAAACATCAGGTGTAAGGCACCTCTAATATTCACCAACATAATTGGACCCATTGCCATCCATCTTAATGGGAGGCTATGACTCAGTTATCCCCATAACTTTATCATTTTTAAGAACCTAATAATTTAGAGGATTTAAGGTTACATATGATTTAAGGATCGGGAAAATATAGACCAAATTACTTCCACTAACTTTACCAAGTCAAATCCTTCCACTGACTTCTCTAAGTCATTGATGAGGACTAGGATCAAGTTTGGTCAATGGACACCTATATCAGTCTTACTGATTGAAATCAGTTGTACCGATTCCTAACTAACATGGGTCATTTCAAATCATCAAGTGATCTAATCAAAATCTAATCCACCATGTTGGCTAGGTAAGTGAGATCAGTAAAAGGGGTATGGCATTAACTCACCATAGATCGAATTTATGCAAGTAGCTTCCAATTAAAAATCACTAGTCAAGACTACCAGACTTATCTTAGTTACCAACTAGTTAATTAGTTTCAATTTGATCCACCTAGTAATTTCGGACTCGACCGCTTAGCTATGAATCAAGTCCATTTGGTTCTTATTAAAGACATGGACTTGACCAACTATAATTATTAAAGTTGAATCTAGAGTATCCTTGATCTAATCTAAATTTACACTTGGTTATATTTGATTAATTATCCTAGTTAAGTCCATTCTTTAATCTAACCTTAGGTCTAATCCATTTAATGGACCTAATTTATCTAACCCTTTAACCCATGATTTATGCATTTGTCTTAGGATCTTTAATTCATAATTCTAGATCCTACTAGACAACCCTTAATTTTTAACTAAGTATTGGGCTGATGGGTTAGGGTTCAGTGTTCAAAAATCATTTTCAAGTTTGTAAAATATTTTTATAATTTTTATTTTTTATTCACTAAATGGATCGACTCATTTCAAAAATGGATTGGCTCAATTCATAAACAACAACCTATTGCAAGTTTCAAATAGAAAAAAAAGCATAATATAGAAATTAAACTATGAATCATTTTTAGATCTAATCTAAACATATTCATATTTAATTTTTAGATTGAAATAATTGTAATTAACATCTTTTGCTTTTCATTTTTATGGAATATAATCACAGTGACACCCCTATCGCCATAGGAGAACTCCATCGAATGGGAGGAGAGAGCCTTTAAATCCTACTTTTCTCTTATGATCGGACAGCCATGGCATCCAACCCAATACAATACTTGCTACTCGGATTAAAACATATCAAATATGCTAGCATTCAGATTTTTAATAAGCATATATATCATGTCACATGACCTAGTGCTTAGATAGTACTAAAGGAAAACATGCAGGATTTTAAGCATGCACTTCAAAACTTTTTCGAATAAAATGTAGCAAAAGACTATAGATTAATCTAATTAATCTATGCATGCTATGATATAACCATAATAAATCTTACACAAGGATTCAGACATTGCATATATGTATAAAAAAATTAAAGCATGGAATAGTAAATCAGATTTACTATCCTACTCGTGTTCAGAACATGATACTTGAGTGTGGATAGATGATCTCTGCAATCTATAATTTATGGATAGAGGCTCCTCATGTCACGATACATCTGCAAAGATCTTCTGGCCTCTACGGATGGTCCATACGAAGCTTTATTAGGAAATGTGTCATAAAGCTAATTATCTAAGTAGTAGATGATTGAAATTAGTATATGAATTATCTAATAATAATAGTTATTTGACTGATTCATCACCGAAGTTCTATCTTTTTTAAATGAACTTCTATATTGTGATGAAGTCCTTAGAACCATAATCAATCAATAAAGGAGGATTTATCAGATGATTCTTATATAATTCATGACTAAATGATAAGTTAATAATAAGGATGATAACTTATCGAGTGTAGATTGTTATATACCGTATGCATTGGTTGTCCTCATAACCAAGTTGTGTGAAGATATTGGTATGGCATCTAGGTGAGATGTAGGAGTACGTCTACACTGAACGTGACCAATGTAGCACTCTACTATTAAGAATAGCTAGCTAAGGCCAATGGATATAAGCATCCCTCCGACCTGAGATCACCATGATAACTTGCAAGCAACTCAATGTACTTTGGTACCGGACTGTCTATATTTCTAATATATGTTTGAAATATTTTTGGGTATAGTCAAGCACTTATGAAGTTTATGTGTGAGTCAAGATGAGATTGACCATTCTTGATTAACTTCAAGAAGAGAATGTCTCGTGGTGTTTCAATTTAGCAAAACCTAGGCTTGGATAATCCTCGTGAGGAGTCACGAGATTTGCAAAATTTTGAGATACAGTAGAGATGACTTGTATGAGTGTTGATAGCATATTCGAAGTCGTCTTAAGAATTATTGATCATAGGGATGAATTATTTGGTAACCATAGGCCAAGATTCTAAGAATGTTGCTTTGCATAAATTTTACCTATCCAGACATTGGAACCATTGCTAGATGGTTACCTTGACTGGTATAGAAATTGGTTTCTATGCTACTAACTTAGGTTCAAACCTATAGGATTATACACATAAGAGGCTGTAACCTAATCAGATGGTTAATCGACGAATAAAAATCATTCTAAGGTAAAATATTCAATGCGATTGATGTTTAACCTAGTACAAGTATTACAGGAGGATCGATTAATAATTAAATTACTAATTGACTCAATTTGATTGAACGATTGAACTAAAATCAAGTCTAATTAAATTATATTTAATTAGAATTAGTTTAGACTTAATTATATTATGTTTAATTAGTTTATTAGATAAGTTAATTGTAAGAAAAAAATAATTTCTAGTTGGACTAGGATTTGAGTGCACCTAATTTCTAATTAAGTTAGAATTTAAATTAAATTTAAATAAAATTTAAACATAACTTAATTAGATTCCAAGTTTAACTAAGATCACCCATAATTAGGCTTGCACTAATTCTATTTTAATTAGATTTAAAATTAGTTTGACCTAGTAAAAATAGGAGAGTCCTAGTAGACTAGGACTCTTCCTTCCTTGCGCCAATGATCTCCAAGCCCACTAATTAATTCCAAAAAAATTATGTGACCTTTCCCATGCCTAAGATTGATTTCCCACACCCCACATCCTGGAAAATTTGAATTTAAATTTGACTTGGTCAAATGGTAGTTAGTTTGAATGAGTCGAACTAAGGAAGAGTTTTATTTTGTTAAAACACTCATCCTCTCTCTTTGGAAAATAACCCATGCCAACCTTAATTTTTGTCACCAATTTCTTTTCCTCTTGGGTGAAAGTTTTCTTCTCTCCACGCACAAGAATAGTGGGGAGGCATCCAAGGGTTGGATGCCCCCCAAACTCTTCCATTGTTTCCTTGTTTGACTAGGTCAATTTGACCTAGTCTTCCTATTTTCTTGGATGCCACATTCTAATCTTTAGGAGGCATCAAAAATTCTGTGATTCCACATGAAAAGGCAGAAGAAAAGAAGGGAGGGCATGGAGTTTTTGGGCTACTAAATCCATGAAGGAAAGTCTTCATTAAGATATGAAAAGTTCATGTCTTGATGAAGACAAAGGTAAGAGAAAATATTTTTTCTCATTATTTTCTTTCATGCTTTACTTTATTATTTTTATTTATGATTTTTATGTGATAAAAATTTGAGAGAGAGAGAGGAAGAGGGCATAGGAATGGATGCTCCAAGGAGTTGGTGCATCATGGTCTCTTTTGGACATGATTTGATCATGTCCTGATGAGAGAAAAGTGAAGAGAAGATAGTCTTGTCTTAGGATTCTTTTGAGAATCCTTTCTTCTCAATTTTAATATAATTTTTTTATGAGAAAAATTAAAGTGGAAGAAATCTAGAAGTATGAAAATTTTCTAGAGGAGAAGGTCTTCTCTTGTCCAGATATGGAGATCCGTTTAGGACATCAATGGTTGATGTCCTGAAGCGAGAAGATGTGTCTTCTCTTAGGATCTTTCTTAATCATTTAATCTCTGATTTATGGGTGATCCAAAGGTTATATTTCTCTCATAATTCTCCTCTTATTTTTCATCTCTTGGAATGTCCAAGAGATCCGAAGAATAAATTTTATATTAACCATCCGGAGGGATCCACAAGAACCTAGCACTTCGAGCAGATCTTCATTCGATGAACCTCCGATTTTGTTGCAACCTCAGATGGATCACCTGTAGAGGTTGGATGCATGTGCGGCTCTAAAATCAACAATGTAAAACAATCATGGAATTATTGACCCATGCAAGGTAAGAGATTTGATCTCTTCTCTCACCTAGATACGATCTAATTTTTAGATCTAGAATCATTCTAGATCAAGGATATTGATTTGATCAATATCAAACCTTTTATTTTTTAATTTAAAATATAATATGACATGTTATTGATCCTAGATGTAGGGTTTAGTAATTAGATTACATGCATTTGAAGATTAAATGATTTAATCTGCATCTTCTACTGCATTATATTTCAAAAAAGTTTTGAAATTCATACATGAAATCCTGCATATTTTCCAATAGTGGTATCAAAACCTGGTTTGTTTATAACATCATCATATTTATATTAAATTAAATCTAAAAAATAAAACTCTAAAGATCACACATACTGATTATAAGGTTGTGCTGCTGTAAGATTTATCCCTTACAGTGGAGCGGTTGTCCTGGTATGTGCTGATCTATTCTTGAATCATTAATAAGTTAGATATGATCTAAGTAATTTTATGATTTATTTTTTGATTTTAAATTTAAAATTGAATAGATGTTAGATCCATTTTATATTATTTAGATTAGATCTAAATAATATCAGATTGCACATACTACTATATGGTTGTCCTGCTATAAGGTTTACCCCTTACAGTGCAGAGATTGTCCTAGTATGTGCTGACCTGAATAACCTAAATCATAAATATTTTAGATGAGATCTAAAGTAATTTATGATTTATCTTTAGATTTTAAATCTAATTTTAAATGGTTTATGGTCTGATTCATATGATTCTTTTTATGTTTAGATTTAGATCCTCTTATTGCATATGTTGATATGTAATTTTTGTTTTGAATCTAGAATATGTATGACATACTTGTTTTGTAGAATTTAAATTATGAACTTACTTTCTACAAAATCCTAGATTCAAAATCCTAGGATAAGATCGAAATATTAAAATAAATCAAATCTAAAATCATATATTGAATATGATTCAATGTAAATTGTTTACCAGTTTGAAAATATTTCAAATGATTAAGTCAGAAATTAGTTCTGAGGTTCCATAAATCTAAACCCATAAGCTTTGTACTTAATTAAGAATTGAGTGATTGTTTAGGATCTAGGTCTATGATTTATAGATCCTAAGATAATTTTATAAAACATGGATTAAAGAAAAATGGGTTAGCTTTGATCAGGTCCTTAACTGGGTTAGACCTAGGGTTAGATTATATATGGACTAAGTTAAAAAATTGATCAAACTTAATTAATAGTTAATTAGGATTAGGTTATTTCTATAGATCACTTTAATAGTTGTAGTTGATCAAAGTCCATACATCTAATAAATGGATACTGATCGTGGCTTAGTGGTCGAGCCTGAGTCTTTAGACAGTCCAAATTAGAACTGATAAATTGGTTTGTATCTAAAGTAAGTCTGGCATCCCAGACTGATGGTTTTTAATTGGCAGCCTACTTATCTGACCATTTCTAATGGTGTCTAAGGCAATCCTTAGTGGACCCTCCCATCGATCTTACTTATCTAGTCAATGTGGTTAATCAGGTCTTGATTAGGTTGCTCATTGATTTGTGCTAACCCATGTTATATAAAAAATTAATGAGATTGATCTAGGTGCCTATGGATTGATATTGATCCTAATCCTTATCAAAGACTTGAGAAGTCAATGGGAGGACTTGACTTGGTGAAGTTAGTGGGAGCAAATTGATCCATGTTCTTTCTATCATTAAATCATAAATAATTTTAAATTTTCTAAAATTATTAGATCCTTAAAATGATAAAGTTATGGAGATAACTGAGTCATAGCCTTCCATTAAGTTGGATGATAATAGATCCATTAACTCAATAATCATTTATGGCCCAAAGGCCTAGTGCTTATTGACTAATGGAATTATCATTCACAATATAATAAATTGGAAGTGTCTCTCTAATGGTGGTTAGGTTGGCCAACCAAAGTTGGACTTAATCATTCGTTGGTTAGATTCACCAAGTTGTTAGATATATGTGCCCTAGAAGCCAGAATTGGCTGACACTTGTAATACACTTCTAGGGGCAAAATTGTAATTTTGACTATAATTAATGAAATGGGTTATTATTCTATCACACATGTGTATTTAGTGTCTGTGATACATCCTTTGAGTTAATGGTAATGATAATTCATATTTTCAAGAGTTGAAAATTTAAGACATGAATAATCATTATTAACTCATAAACAGCTCCCGACCATAGGATTATCACGAGGATGGTGATTGATCCGGAAGGTTGGTGTACGATCGCTTCTCTTTAGTAGATGAGTCTTGAGTCTACGGTGTGGAGACACCGAAGCGAGAGTACAGGTACTCGTTAGAGAACGAGGGCACTGAGCGTGACCACCTCGAGTAGTCATTAGGGAAGTCTACCTTCTCGTCAATGACTGACTCGATGCTGCAGTAGTGTGTCTGGTTCTTTGACCTGAGATGCATCGGCAGTTCACCTTGAGGGTGTTATAGTTTGACTACACCATTACTCGGTCTCCTAGCCATATGGAACCCTGAGGTGTATGTTGGCTATAGCATGTTCATTGTAGGAACTGGATTGCATCAAGATGGAATCTATCTACCTCGGTGGTAGAGGAGTAGCCCTATGATGATCATGAGAATCAAGTCCAGAAATCCATGGCCATGGTAGAGTGAAATAATAGAAAGAGTTTCTATTTAGATTTTCACATTGGACTTCGAATCGAATGATTACATCATATGACAGAGACTAGGGTTTGACGAGTTCACCTTAACCCTAATCTGATCGGGGCTCAAGATAGAAGAACTTGAATCACACAGGTAGCTGCACCAAGAGGTTCGCATTCAGCTCTGATGGGTTGCCACCATATACTGCTAGGTGTCACTGGTGGATTTTGGGAGCAATTAGAATGATTTAGATGATCGATCATTCTAGCTGTTCGAATCAGAAGAGTTCTGATCCATCGAAAGGAGTTTCGATGATGTCGATGATAGAGATCATGACATATCCCATTACCATACAGAACTGAACCTAACTGGGTCACACAAACAAGGGTTTGAATCTGGTGATCATCAATTGAACTGATCTAGTTCAATTGATCTGAATGAGATTCAATTAGGTTCAAGGAAATCGTGCTAGCACTCGATTGAACCTAACGTTCTTCTTTTACTATCATAAATAAGTTGTCCTGACTGAGCCAAAGGAGTTTGTGCTCAATCAGAGGCCTTCATATGGTCTGACTGGAGGTTGTCCAAGTCAGAATAGGTTGTCTTATTTGTAAGACATTACCTGCCATTTTTGGTCACCTGCCATTTCTTGTTCTTTGACTTTGGTCAAAAGTCTACCTTTGACTGGTCAAACGTTGACCATTGACCCTTTGACTTTTGACCACATGTCATGCACCTATTGGAGAGCTGGTGGGGGCCTGTCCCCCTGCCAGAACCTGGCAAGGAGAAGGGCGCACGCCAAGGGTGGCGTGAGCCCAAGTAGGAGGCGCCTAGGAGTCCTTGTTGGACAAGGACTCCACCTCCCTTTTGGATTCCAATCAGAGTTCTACTAAGAATCCAGTTTGACTGGTCTTAGGGCACCCTCTAAGGAGGAATCCAGGGGTCTCTATTCCAACCAATCAGATTTAGATCTGATTTCACAAAGGGTTGTGATTGGTTGAGAGGAAGAGGAGTTGGATCACAAGAGGTCTATAAATAAGACCCTGCGCCCAACCCTAATCCTAAGTGAATTCAATAGAGATTTCCCACGTCCAAGGCTGCCTCTCCCCTCCTTCTCCATGCCATACTCTCTTCTCCCCTTGCTCTCCACGTCCAAAAGGTGTTTTGGACTTAGTTTGGTGCGATTCAGATCAAGGAAAGGCGATCAAAAGCAAGAAGGCTGCGCTGCTGCAAAAGGACGACTGCAGATCTTCAAAAGAGTTTTGAAGATCCTCCAGATCAGATCCAGATCTGATTTTTGGAGGTGTGATAGAGAAGAAGAGGATCTCCAGATCCAACCCGAGTGGATACCGGTAGAGGCCAGGCGCTTGCGTGGCTAAGATCCAGAACCTTCCGCTGCAATCAGGATCATCTACAGGGTAATAGGATTACCCAAATCAGGTAAATTAAATTTGATTTAATTTATCTTATTTTATTTTATTTATTAAAATAATAAGAATCAGATCTGAAACATATCAAGATCTGATTAAGGATCAAGAGAAAAATTTTTGAAATATATCTCTTGATCTAATCAGATCTGGACGAACCTGGACCGGGAAATCAGGATTTCCCTTCAACTGGTATCAGAGCCATGGTTCTAAAATTGTTTAGATCTGATTTTAATTTTATTTTAATTAAAAATAATGTGATTTCAGATGTCACATGAGATGTGATCAGATCTGAAATCAGAAAAAATTAAAATTAAATGATTTGGATCTAAGAACATGAAGATATGCATGACTAGTTCTAGAATAGAATAGTTCTATAGAATAGTTTTGCATGTCTTTGATTTAATCTGATTAAATCATATTTTAGATCTTCTTATTTACTATTTTTTGATATTATAAGTGTTATAATAACATCTGATAAACAGCAAATAAAAATTATTTAATTTTAAATATCATATGAGATATGATAGATGCATGACTAGACTAGTTGTAGAATAGTTCTACATAATTGTCTAGATTAGAATTTATTTTGATTAGATCAATTTAAATCTAATTTTTTAGATTATTATGAGATAATTTAGATCTGAAAACATGCATGATTTGATACATGAGATGTATGCAAAATATGCCATGATTAGATCTACTTTATATATGAGATATATGATATAGATCTGATATTGTTTTGTAGTATTGAATGTTCCTGATTAAGGCGTTCCTCTTGGCCGTCCGGTCATAAGAACGAAGAAGGGTTTAAAGGCCCTCTCTTCCCATTCGATGGGGTGTTCTTATGACGTGTAGGGGTGCTGCGTGTTCGTCCTTAATCAGAAACCCAAAACTTACTTTCTGCAAAACCCTAGATCCTGAAACCCTAGGATTTATTGTGCATATTTTGTTTATGAACCCAACTTAATTAAGAATTAAGTTTATGGAATATTAATTAGGTCTAAAATTGAGAATTTCAGATCTAAGACATATTCATAATACTGGGTTCGGGCTTGGGTAGCTCAATTAGGTCTAAGCGGTTGATCAAACCGAATCAAGAGTTGGTTAGATGGGATCAACAATGCTTAAATTGACCAGCCTAATAGGATTAAGTCTGGGTCAAGATCGAGTCACGATCAAGCAAGACCTAATTAGGCTCAGAGGTTAGAGTCTGGATTGTAGGCTAACCCAATTGGTTCTGACTCAACAATTTGGTGTCTAAGGTAAGTTTGGCACAGACGACCGACTGGTTTTTAATTGGAAGCTACTCGACCTGAATGCGTTCTTGTGCGAGTTAACGGCATATTCCTTCCACCGGTCTCACTTACCTGGCCATATCTGTTGACACAGTTCTGATCTGAGGTGGTCAATAATCCGAGCTGACCCATGCCACTAGGTTAGTCATAATTGTTATGACTAAGCCAAGTCTAGTTTAATGAGACCTGAATCAATTCTCCCTAAGAAAAGATTAAGTCCGAGGTCTTCCACCATTGTAGATGTGCGGGCCCTTCCCGGGGTTGATTGTTCTCGGCTGGATACAGTGGCTCAGTTGCACCGGGAAGATGCAACCATGTCTATTAGGCATTGGATGCTATGGGCTGGAGGATGAGTTGGGCTCAATATTTCGGATACGGTGAGAGACCCAATTAGGAACCCAGTCTATGCAAATGGTGGGTCTGACTTAACTAAGGAGTGGATCAATATTTCGGATACGGTGAGATTCATGAATTAGAGACCAAGTTTGGGTGCACCATGATTAGAGAATCATTGAACAAGAGTTGTTCACTCATTGGCTAACCCATCACCAATAACTGTTAGGTGAGGTGATGAGTCAGTTGGTTGAGACCGCACCACCCACTAGAAATCATCAATCGCGGAGATTTTCGCATCTCTACAGAGGGAGTGTAGGGATCCGAGAAAATAGTGGGAGCTAATTTGTTTAAAAATAAAATCCCTAAACAAATTGGTCAAGTCAAAATTACAGTATCTAACTAGAATCTTTGACTCTCTACAGGAAAATGTCTGCGTCCAACCCATTGGCACGTATCCTAGACACACATAGACTGACTGGACCCAATTATAAAGATTGGCTCAGGAACTACAAAATTATTTTGGGTTCAGAGAAGTTAACACATGTTTTGGACCAGGACCCTCCCACCTTACCAGCTCGTCCATCCACTGAACAGAGAGCGTCTCTGGAAAAATGGATTGACGAAGACAATAAGGCCAGATACTACATGTTGGGCTCGATGTCTGATGAGCTCCAGCGCCAACATGAAGATATCGGGACTGCTCGCCAAATGTTGGCTCACCTACAGGAGATGTTTGGTGAACAGAGTCGCGCAGCCAAATATCAAGTCACGAAATGACTTTTTAAGGCTAAGATGCGTGATGGGCAGTCAGTCCAAGATCACTGTCTGACAATGATCAAGGACATGGAAGAGGAAGAGGAGTTGGATCACAAGAGGTCTATAAATAAGACCCTGCGCCCAACCCTAATCCTAAGTGAATTCAATAGAGATTTCCCACGTCCAAGGCTGCCTCTCCCCTCATTCTCCACGCCATACTCTCTTCTCCCTTTGCTCTCCACGTCCAAAAGGTGTTTTGGACTTAGTTTGGTGCGATTCAGATCAAGGAAAGGCGATCAAAAGCAAGAAGGCTGCGCTGCTGCAAAAGGATGACTGCAGATCTTCAAAAGAGTTTTGAAGATCCTCCAGATCTGATTTTTGGAGGTGTGATAGAGAAGAAGAGGTTCTCCAGATCCAACCCGAGTGGATACCGGTAGAGGCCAGGCGCTTGCGTGGCTAAGATCCAGAACCTTCCGCTGCAATCAGGATCATCTACAGGGTAATAGGATTACCCAAATCAGGTAAATTGAATTTGATTTAATTTATCTTCTTTTATTTTATTTATTAAAATAATAAGAATCAGATCTGAAACATATCAAGATCTGATTAAGGTCAAGAGAAAATTTTTGAAATATATCTCTTGATCTAATCAGATCTGGACGAACCTGGACCGGGAAATCAGGATTTCCCTTCATAAGTATGGTCATATTAATGGTTGGACCTAACCAGATCCTTACAGTGGAGGCCAAAGTCTTTTGATTAGATTTTTAGGATAAAATTAAATTACTAGAAGTTGTTTAGAAAAATAATTGGTTAATGAACCTATCCATAGATGCACATGGGTTGGCCGACCAAAGTCGGGCTAGTGTATAGTCTATGTGGATTCTAGTACCTACTAGAAAATTAAAGTAATTTTTTGAATTAGAGGTAGAGACTACTAATTCAAATAAAATAGTGGAAGAACCTTAAGACTAAAGTCCAAGTCTCTAGGCTTGAAATAATTCATATACATTAGGTCTATGTTCTCTTTTCTCATAGAATAAGGCTAAACTCTAATTGATACAATCGCTGTTAGATAGTGATGACTTATGAAACCCAACTTCGATAATTAGTATTGAAAGTTGAATTTTGTTCAGCAGTACGATGGGTTCGTATTGGAGCTTCTAAGCCTAGTTAAAATAATTAGTCCAAAATTAACCCAAATCAGGCATAATGCTTCTATTATTAAAAGCAGAATCATAGGAAGAAGAAATATCTTGCTTTCTTTGATCATAACAAGTTGAACAAGAAAAAGGAGTAAGAGTTGCTTATCAAGGATGTTATATAATAACATCTTAAAATTTCTCTATATGTAATTCTACTAGCTGGGTATTGGATACTAAGAGTCCTATACAATTTATTGCAAGAATTTTAGGCAAGTGGAATATTTAAAAATGATGAAAAATATTTGAATGTTAGGAATGGAAGTCCTGTTCCAATCCTAGCTTTAGGAATTGTTAAGCTTATTTTCAAAAAAATATTATTTTGAGTGATTGTCACCATTATCCATCATTTATGATAAATATGATCTCTATTGGTCTTTTGGTCAGAGATGGTTATCATTTATCAATAAAGAAGATTATTGTGATATTATTATGAATAATATTACAATAATAGATGGACAATAAAGAAATAATATTTAACATTTGTACAGCCTGTTAAGTATAATGTACATATTTATGAACACCCAAGTTAGATTATGTCATGGATATCTATCTTTAGCATTATAGGCTTTATCATCTTGACAAGAACAGGATAAATGGGTTAGCTTGAGAGGGAAACCTCGACATCAATGATTGTGAATCATTGATAGCCTATGAGTCTTGTCTTCTTGGAAAGATGACAAAGTCATCTTTTAATGAAAAAGGTGAAGGAGTCGGTAAAGTTCTAAGTCTCATACATAGTGATGTATGTGACCTATGAACTTAGGTACCAAATGAAGATATTAATATTTTATTATAGATGACCTATCTTGGCATAGGTGCGTCTGGCTTGAATCATTTAAAATGTTTAAATAATTTAATAATGAAATAAAAAAATAAACTAAAAATAATATTGAAACTCTTCAATTAGATCGAAGAGACGAATACTTATCCAGTAAGTTTGTGATATATCTAGGAGAGAATAGGATTCTCTTTCAGTGGATTCTTTTTCGAAACATAGTGTATTTGAAAGAAAAATTGAACTTTGTTAGACATGGTTCAATCTATGATAGGGTTCGCTTGTCTGCCTATTTCAGGATTGTGTTGTTATGACTACTTATTTTACTCTCAAAATATAGCAAGTAAATCTATTGTAAAGACTCCATATGGGATATGGATCAGGCATAAACCTAAACTCTCTCACATTTGTGTTTGGAGTTGATCGACTTATGTCAAAGGATTGCGCATAGATAAACTTGGATCCTGATCCAATAGGTGTTTAAGGATGATTAATTCTATCATGCTGAAAAACATAAGATGTTCATCAGTAGTAGGGCATTCCTTTTGGAAAGGAGTTCTTTAAAGAAGGAACTGATGCTTGTCAAGTTAAACATGAAAAAGTTTGATGGGTAGAAGATGAACCGACGTAATCTAGTAAACCTATAGAACTAGATTTGATCAGATCAAATTTGGAGCCCATTAAAGTGGTACCTTTAAGGAGATCCAATAGAGTACCACATTAGCCGGATAAATACTTCAGTATCTAGGTTCAGAATGACGATCCTATTGAGCTTGATGAGAACAACAAGGATCCAATCACCTATAGAAATGCAATGCGGTGGTCTGACTCTAAGAAGTAGCTTGGATCCACATAATCCAAATTAAAGTTCATGAAAATCAATAGTGTGTGGACACTAGATTCACCTGAAGGAATAAAATTCATTGGGTGTGAATGAATTTTCAAAAAGATCAGAATAGCGCAGATGGAAAGGTAAAGACCTATAAAGCCTGTTTGGCTATTATCTTAGTTTTGGAACACACATTTTGAATGTATGTCTTTGTTATGAATAAAGACAAATCCTCATTTGTAATTGGGCAAAATATTCTATAGTATTATTCCTTGTGTTGTTTGTGGATGAAATTCTCTTAATCGACAATAGCATTCCAGCATTGCACGGAATAAAGGTTAGGCTGTCATCTAATTTCTCCATGTTCAAAATCAGATATGGTATACACTAATGTAGTGAGTAGATACTAGTTTGATCTAAGTAAGGATCATTGGAAGATTGTATAGACAATCCTCATGTATTTGAGAAATACTAAGATCTAGTGACTCAAATATGAAAATACTAACTTAAAATATGTGGATGTTTTAATTTTAGTTAGAACAAGATGATAATAAGAAAGTGTCAAGTCATACCCTAATTACAGGAGCAATCTATTAGAAAGATTCCAAGCAGGATACTTTAGTCTATTCAGTTAGTGATGTAGAGTATATTGTGGCAAATGATGCTGCCATGTAAGCTATATAGTTACTGAAGTTCGTTAGCAGGTTGAGAGTGGCACCCTCCACCGATGGTCCAGTCCTATCGTAGTATTGGAGCTATAGCTCAAGCTAAAAAATTAAAGGACCAACATATTTTGCATTGCTATCACCTTTGATTTTAGATCAGGATGACGTCAATTTTTGGAATATCGATGGAAATGGAGAACTTGACCGACCCATTTGCTAAGACCTTGGAACTAAGAAGTTCTACGAACTCAAGTGGAAGATAGGATTGTTAGATATATGTGCCCTAGAAGTCAGAATTGGCTGACACTTGTAATACACTTCTAGGGGCAAAATTATAATTTTGACTAAAATCAATAAAATGGGTTATTTTTTATCACATATGCGTATTTAGTGTTTGTGATACATCCTTTGAGTTAATGGTAATGATAATTCATATTTTCAAGAGTTGAAAATTTAAGACATGAATAATCATTATTAACTCATAAAATGCTCCCGACCATCGGATCATCACGAGGATGGTGATTGATCCAGAAGGTTAGTGTACAATCACTTCTCTTTAGTAGATGAGTCTTGAGTCTATGGTGTGGAGACATTGGAGCGAGAGTACAGGATACTCGTTAGAGAACGAGGGCACTGAGCGTGACCACCTCGAGTAGTCATTAGGAAGTCTACCTTCTCGTCAATGACTGACTCGATGCTGCAGTGGTGTGTCTGGTTCTTTGACCTGAGATGCATCGGCAGTTCACCTTGAGGGTGTTATAGTTTGACTACACCATTAACTCGGATCTCCTAGCCATACGGAACCCTGAGGTGTATGTTGGCTATAGCATGTTCATTGTAGGAACTGGATTGCATCAAGATGGAATCTATCTACCTCGGTGGTAGAGGAGCAGCCCTATGATGATCATGAGAATCAAGTCCAGAAGTCCATGGCCATGGCAGAGTGAAATAATAGAAAGAGTTTCTATTTAGATTTTCACATCGGACTTGAATCGAATGATTACATCATATGACAGAGACTAGGGTTTGACGAGTTCACCTTAACCCTAATCTGATCGGGGCTCAAGATAGAAGAACTTAATCACACAGGTAGCTGCACCAAGAGGTTCGCATTCAGCTCTGATGGGTTGCCACCATATACTGCTAGGTGTCACTGGTGGATTTTGGGAGCAATTAGAATGATTTAGATGATCGATCATTCTAGCTGTTCGAATCAGAAGAGTTCTGATCCATCGAAAGGAGTTTCGATGATGTCGATGATAGAGATCATGACATATCCCATTACCATACAGAACTGAACCTAACTGGGTCACACAAACAAGGGTTTGAATCTGGTGATCATCAATTGAACTGATCCAGTTCAATTGATCTGAATGAGATTCAATTAGGTTCAAGAAAATCGTGCTAGCACTCGATTGAACCTAACGTTCTTCTTTTACTATCATAAATAAGTTGTCCTGACTGAGCCAAAGGAGTTTGTGCTCAATCAGAGGCCTTCATATGGTCTGACTGGAGGTTGTCCAAGGTCAGAAAAGGTTGTCTTATTTTGTAAGACATTACCTGCCATTTTTGGTCACCTGCCATTTCTTGTTCTTTGACTTTGGTCAAAAGTCTGACCTTTGACTGGTCAAATGTTGACCATTGACACTTTGACTTTTGTCCACATGTCATGCACCTATTGGAGAGCTGGTGGGGGCCTGTCCCCCTGCCAGAACCTGGCAAGGAGGAGGGTGCACGCCACCCTTGGCGTGTGCCCAAGTTGGAGGCGCCTAGGAGTCCTTGTTGGACAAGGACTCCATCTCCCTTTTTGGATTCCAATTAGAGTTCTCCTAAGAACCAAGTTTGACTGGATCTTAGGTGCCCTCTAAGGAGGAATCCATGGGACTCTATTCCCACCAATCAGATTTAGATCTGATTTCACAAAGGGTTGTGATTGGTTGGGAAGAAGAGGAGTTGGATCACGCATAGTCTATAAATAAGACCCTGCGCCCAACTCAAGGAATATCTGAAATTGAATTAAAATTTCCATGCCCCAAGGCTGCCTCTCCCTCTCCTTCCTCCATGCCAAGTCCACCTTCTCCCTCTTCCTCTCCACGTCCAAAAGGAGTTTTGGATCTTGGTTGGTGCGATCCAGATCAAGAGAAAGGCGATCAAAAGCTAGAAGGCTGCGCTGCTGCAAAGGACAACTGCTGATCTTCGAAAGGTGTTTTGAAGATCCTCCAGATCAGATCCAGATCTAATTTTTGGAGATGTGATAGAGAAGAAGAGGATCTCCAGATCCAGCCCGAGTGGATATCGGTAGAGGCCAGGCACTTGCGTGGCTAGATCCAGAACCTTCCGCTGCTTACAGGATCATCAACAGGGATAATAGGATTACCCAACATCAGGTAAATTAAATTTGATTTAATTTATCTTATTTTATTTTATTTATTAAAATAATAAGAATTAGATCTAAAATATTTCAAGATCTGATTAGATCAAAGAAAAAAATTTTTGAAATATATCTCTTGATCTGATCAGATCTGAACGAACCTGGATCCGAAAAATCAGGATTTTCCCTTCAACTGGTATCAGAGCCAAGGTTCTAAAAAGTATTTAGATCTAATTTTAAATTTATTTTAATTAGAAAATAAGTGATTTTAGATGTCACATGAGATGTGATCAGATCTGAAATCAGAAAAAATTAAAATTAAATGATTTGGATCTAAGATTAGAAAATATGCATGACTAGTTCT
Organism: Cocos nucifera; assembly: GCA_006176705.1. NCBI lineage: Eukaryota > Viridiplantae > Streptophyta > Magnoliopsida > Arecales > Arecaceae > Cocos > Cocos nucifera. The sequence continues at coordinate 4,931 of QRFJ01005959.1, read as the reverse complement.
AAAATAGAATAGTTCTATAGAATAGTCTTGCATGTTTTACAATTTAATTTGATTAAATCATATTTTAGATCTATTTATTTACTATTTTTTGATATTATAATTATTATAATAACATCTAAAAAATAGCAAATAAAAATTATTTAATTTTAAACATCATATGAGATATGATTGATGCATGTCTAGACTAGTTGTAGAATAGTTCTACATAGTCTAGATTAGATTTATTTTGATTAAGATCAATTTAAATCTAATTTTTTAGATTATTATGAGATAATTTAGATCTGAAAATATGCATGATTTGATACATGAGATGTATGCAAAATATGCCATGATTAGATCTAATTTGTATATGAGATATATGATATAGATCTAAAACTATTTTGTAGTATTACATGTTCCTGATTAAGGCGTTCCTCTTGGCCGTCCGGTCATAAGAATGAAGAAGGGTTTAAAGGCCCTCTCTTCCCATTCGATGGGGTGTTCTTATGATGTGTAGGGGTGCTGCGTGTTCGTCCTTAATCAGAAACCCAAAACTTACTTTCTGCAAAACCCTAGATCCTGAAACCCTAGGATTTATTGTGCATATTTTGTTTATGAACCCTACTTAATTAAAAAATTAAGATTATGGAATATTAATTAGGTCTAAAATTGAGAATTTTAGATCTAAGACATATTCATAATACTGGGTTCGGGCTTGGGTAGCTCAATTAGGTCTAAGCGGTTGATCAAACCGAATCAAGAGTTGGTTAGATGGGATCAACAATGCTTAAATTGACCAGCCTAATAGGATTAAGTCTGGGTCAAGATCGAGTCACGATCAAGCAAGACCTAATTAGGCTCAGAGGTTAGAGTCTGGATTGTAGGCTAACCCAATTGGTTCTGACTCAACAATTTGGTGTCTAAGGTAAGTTTGGCACATACGACCGACTGGTTTTTAATTGGAAGCTACTCGACCTGAATGCATTCTTGTACGAGTTAATGGCATATTCCTTCCACCGGTCTCACTTACCTGGCCATATCTGTTGACACAGTTCTGATCTGAGGTGGTCAATAATCCGAGCTAACCCATGCCACTAGGTTAGTCATAATTGTTATGACTATGACAAGTCTAGTTTAATGAGACCTGAATCAATTCTCCCTAAGAAAAGATTAAGTCTGAGGTCTTCCACCATTGTAGATGTGCGGGCCCTTCCCGGGGTTGATTGTTCTCGGCTGGATACAGTGGCTCAGTTGCACCGGGAAGATGCAACCATGTCTATTAGGCATTGGATGCTATGGGCTGGAGGATGAGTTGGGCTCAATATTTCGGATACGGTGAGAGACTCAATTAGGAACCCAGTCTATGCAAATGGTGGGTCTGACTTAACTAAGGAGTGGATCAATATTTTGGATACGGTGAGATTCATGAATTAGAGACCAAGTTTGGGTGCACCATGATTAGAGAATCATTGAACAAGAGTTGTTCACTCATTGGCTAACCCATCACCAATAACTGTTAGGTGAGGTGATGAGTCAGTTGTTGAGACCGCACCACCCACTAGAAATCATTAATCGTGGAGATTTTTGCATCTCTACAGAGGGAGTGTAGGGATCCGAGAAAATAGTGGGAGCTAATTTGTTTAAAAATAAAATATTCCTAAACAAATTGGTCAAGTCAAAATTACAGTATCTAACTAGAATCTTTGACTCTCTAGGAAAATGTCTGCGTCCAACCCATTGGCACGTATCCTAGACACACATAGACTGACCGGACCCTAATTATAAAGATTGGCTCAGGAACTACAAAATTCATTTTGGGTTCTGAGAAGTTAACCCATGTTATTGGACCAGGACCCTCCCACCTTACCAGCCCGTCCATCCATTGAACAGAGAGCATCTCTGAAAAAATGGATAGACGAAGATAATAAGGCCAGATATTACATGTTGGGCTCGATGTCTGATGAGCTCCAGCGCCAACATGAAGATATCGGGACTGCTCGCCAAATGTTGGCTCACCTGCAGGAGATGTTTGGTGAACAGAGTCGCGCAGCCAAATATCAAGTCACAAAATGACTTTTTAAGGCTAAGATGCGTGATGGGCAGTCAGTCCAAGATCACTGTCTGATGATGATCAAGGACATGGAAGAGCTTGAGAAGCTCGGTGTGAAGTTAGACTTGGATCTATGCAGAATGATATTATTCTGCAATCCTTGACTGATGCATATGGGCAATTCATCATGAATTACCACATGCATAAACTTCAAAATTCCTTGGCCGAATTAATGAATATGCTGGTCACCGCTGAGCTTTCTATGAAAGGATTCTAAAGGCTCAGTTCTTGCTATGGAATGGACTTCTTCCAAAAGAAAGTCTTATGGAAAGAAAAAAAGTCTGTGAAAAAGTAGAAGGTAGAAGGAGGAAAGAAAAAGAAGGCAGAGCTGAAGATAAAAGCCGCTGCCAAAGGAAAGTGTTTCCATTGCAACAGCGACGGCCATACTGGAAGCGGAACTGCCCTACTTACCTGGCCACCCTGAAGAACAAGAAGGAAGGTCCTTCTGGAGGTATGCTCGTTATTGAGTCTAACCTTACGGTTTCTTCTGCATCCAGTTGGGTGCTTGACTCTGGTTCTAGTGCTCATCTGTGCACTTCCATGCAGGGATCTTGAGGATAGCAGGAGGCTGAGGGATGGAGACATGATCCTACGCATCGGTAATGGAGCAAGAGTTGCTGCAGTGGCCGTGGGAACATACCCTCTTCGATTACCATCTGGTTTAGACTTAGTTTTGAAAGACTGTTATTATGTGCCTGCAGCTAGCAGGAAATTTGATTTCTGTTTCATGCTTAGCACAAGAAGGCTATGTGATTACCTTCTTTAAGGACCATTGTAACATTCTTTATGAAAGAAATAAAATTGCAAATGGTTTTCTTATTAATGGATCTTTATCAGCTACATATTGATGTACCTGTTTCTAACTATCGAGCAAAACGTGAATGCCAAACGACCTAGGGATAGTCCAAATGATAGATATCTATGGCACCTGAGATTAGGTCATATAGCAGAAGATAGGATCAACAAATTGGAGAAAAATGGGCTATTGAGTCCATTGACTTTCGAGTCATATCCAACTTGTGAATCTTGTCTTCAAGGCAAAATGACTAAACTCCCTTTTGTTAGGACATGGGGAGAGGGCCACAGATCTCCTTGCCCTAGTACATACTGATGTGTGCGGCCCATTTGATGTGCCGGCTAGAGGCAATTTTGTCTACTTCATTACCTTTACCGATGATCTGTCTAGGTATGGGTATGTGTATCTTATGAGACATAAGTCTGAAGCTTTTGAAAAGTTCAAAGAATTCAGACATGAAGTAGAAAAACAAACTGGAAAAACCCATTAAGGTTCTTCGATCAGATCGAGGAGGTGAATACCTTAGCCGAAAATTCCTAGACTATCTTCAAGAAAAATGGCATAGTCTCTCAATGGACTCCACCAGGAACACCTCAACTCAACGGGGTTTCAGAATGGAGAAATCGGATCTCTATTGGATATGGTCCGATCCATGATGAGCTTCACAGACCTCCCTTGATTTTCTTTGGGGACACTCATTGTTAACTTCAATTTATCTACTGAATAGGGTTCCCTCTAAAACCGTTCCTACCACACCGTATGAGATATGGCACGGTAAGAAACCAAGTCTGAGTCATCTCAGAATTTGGGGTTGTCCGGCTCATGTCAAAAGACAACAAGCGGACAAGTTAGAGTTTAGGTCCTTCAGAGCTCGATTCATAGGATATCCTAAAGAGTCATTAGGATACTATTTCTACATTCCAGAAGACCACAATGTGATTGTGAGTCGACATGCCATCTTTCTTGAAAAATAGTTTATTCAAGATAGCGGCATTGGAAAGCAGATTAAGCTTGATGAGAAAGTCTCACAAGTATAATGAGCTAAGGACCAATTGGAACCAAATCAGGTTGAGCCAATAAGAACACTACCTCCTCCACCTCGTAGATCGGAAAGAGTTTTCCGTCCCCCTGAAAGATACTTAGGTATTATTTCAGAGGAAGTAGAGGAAATGTTCCTCATAGGTAATGGTGCTCATGGTGATGATCCCAAAACCTACAATGAGGCGATATCAGATATCGACTCCGAGAAATGGCTAGAGGCAATGCAGTCAGAAATTGACTCGATGCACTCAAACCAAGTCTGGACCTTGGTAGATCCACCAGAAGGTATAGTACCTATTGGATGTAAATGGATCTTCAAGAGAAAGATTGGTGCAGATGGGAATGTGGAGACATTCAAGGCTAGACTAGTGGCAAAAGGTTATAGTCAATGCGAAGGCATTGACTATCAGGATACCTTTTTCTTAGTGGCTATGCTAAAATCCATCCGCACATTGCTTGCCATTGCAGCCTATTTCGATTATGAAATATGGCAAATGGACGTGAAAATGGCATTCTTGAATGGATATCTTGAGGAAGATATCTATATGGAATAGCCGCTAGGTTTCACATCCAGTGATACTGATCACAAGGTTTGCAAGCTGCAAAGGTCCATATATGGACTTAAGCAAGCATCTCGGAGCTGGAACACTCATTTCAATGATGTGATCAAAATGTTTGGTTTCATCAAAAATGAAGAGGAACTGTGTGTCTTCAAAAAGGTCAGTGGGAGCGCTGTTGTCTTCCTCGTATTGTACGTGGATGACATCCTCCTTATTGGGAATGATATTTCCTTATGATGACGATCAGTCAAATTATGGTTGTCCAAGGAATTCTCCATGAAAGACCTAGGTGAAGCATCCTTTATTCTAGGAAATTAAGGTCTATAGGGATAGACCGAATAGGATGCTAGGACTTTCACAGAAGATGTACATAGAGGAAGTACTAAAGAGGTTTAGTATGGAAAACTCTAAGAGGGGATTAATACCCTTCAGACATGGTATTCAT